>JAULBW010003461.1:0-22474 GCA_032358265.1 Vaucheria bursata | reverse complement strand
ATTACCTTTCTCAAAGCAAACAGCAATTCTAGTTTTGAGCCGCTCTTTAATATATAGCCTTCAGCTCCGGCTTGAATTAGATCAAGTAAATATTGTGAGTGCTCTTGTAAACACAATAACAATAGTTTAACGGAAGGAAATTCTTTCTTAAAACGTTTTATGAAGTCCAGACCTTTTGTTGAGGATAAATTCATATCCATCAGCACCAGATCTGGATGGCACTTTTTTGCAAGATTCAAGGCCTCCTCGCTGTTATTAGCTTCCGCACAAATTTCAATGTCTTGTTCTCCATCAAATAGGTCGCGTAGTCCCTGTCGTACATTCTCATTTTCTTCAACTAACAATAGTCTCATGCTCATATGCCTCTAGTTCTAGTTTCTTTTAAGATTTTTCTCTTGTCTTGTTGTTTGTTTTTTTGCGTAATGTCAACTTGTCGGTAAAAGTATGGCTCGTTTCCTATATTTTCCAGCGTAGAAACCCTGATTATTTATAAAATTTTGGCATTTGTTCAGTTTCAAAAAATCATGTGTTTGTCGCCAAAATAGGGGCTTGGTGAACCTTTCATTTTTGTTCGTCGAACAAAAGCGTTGCTTTATCGAAATGGAAATTGAGGTTTTTGACCAAAAGAGTTTTCAGCCATGCCTGTGTATTAATTGCCTTCAGAGCGTGCTCCGTTTCATTAAAAAATACAGGTACTCAATGGCGTGCCTTCAGATTTTTGAGAATGATGTGCTAATTATTAACGAGTAGTAATGTTGCAAACCTTGTTAAGATTAGTATGAAACGGTTACAACTAATAAACATCTGGTGTCGTGTTGTATAAGATTATGCAACAACACTGTTTAGTTGACCTATGTACATTCAAAACACGTATTGGTTTGAACGGTTAATAAGAGCTCCATTGCGTGAAGTGTTCTTGATTGTTTTGGGAATGGTGTTTCTTGATCGCTTCTTGTGCTCTTGTTGTTGCAAGCTGTTCTTTTTTTAGCAACCATTTATCTGCAAAGAAAAAGTGCAGCAGTTTATCCAGTGGCATGTACACACACAAACTCAAAAAGCCTTGCCATACAGCTTTTGGCGACTGTGCTAATTTTCGATAACTCACCGAAAAGCCGCCATCTAAATAGGTGATGTAATGCCAGTAGCCACTCGGCATAAAAATTGAATCGCCTGGTTCGAGTATACACTCATACGCCTCAACGTACCGTAACGCCGGATAACGCTCATAATCGAGAGCATCAAGGTCTACTAAAGAGTGTGTATTGAATGGCAATTTGTATAGCAGTCGAGAATACTCTGGAGCAATTAATACAACTCGCTTGCGGCCGTGAAACTGAGTCAAGAGTACATTGCTAAAATCCATGTCTTGGTGAATTCTCACTTTTACTCCCTTGGCTCCAAAAAACATAAAGCCCATACGGTCCATAAGACCGCGCATGAGCGGGGGACAAGCAAACTCTTTTCTGAGTTCAGGTTTTTTCTTGAACATGTTAAACAGAAACATGCGCAGGGTGCTGGGTTCAGGCCGTGTAATATTTTGCAAATAATCTTTGAAGGGCATTTTTAAATCTGGATTCGTAAAGGCTGTGGCCTTATTCAAATTAGAATTGTCGTATACATCTACTAGTACATCGCCGCATACAGATTGTATGTAATCCAAATTCCACTTTTGTCCAGCTATTGTGTCGTTGGTTAAACCGCGTATCACAACTGGACGCTGGGGCTCAAGAAACTGCTTATTAAATTGTTCTACACTAATGTTTTCAACGATTTGAAGGGCTTTCGTTTTCATGGTGAAGAGTTTATGATGTGTGATTGTAGCTGCGGTTTAATTCACAAGGTCTAATCTTTATTCATCAAGCGAAACAGTATGGATGTTTCACTTCTCCAAAGGTAACGCTGCAAATTGCCCAAGTCTTACATACTTAACATATTTTCACTGTGTTAAAAAATCTTTACGCTGGTCTGTGGGGCTGTGATAGCAGCAGTTCTGGAAGGTCTAACAAGAATCTAAATTAAATAACCGCCGTTTAACAATAAATTGAGCCGTTAATATGCTATCATTTGTAGCATTATTTTTTGATGTGATTTCCTTACAGTAACTTTATCATGTGTTCGCCATCATTGATATAGAAACCTGCGGAGGGAAGTTTGAATTCCGTAAAGGACGCATTACCGAAATCTGCATCATTCGTCACGATGGCCTAACAGTGGTAGATACCTTCACCACGCTCATCAATCCCGAATGTATCATCAATCCCTACTTCATTAAAATCACGGGCATCACCAATGAAATGGTGGCCAATGCCCCACGCTTCCACGAAGTAGCGCCCAAGATTTTAGAAATGACCGAAGGCTGCATTTTTGTGGCGCATAATGTGGGATTTGATTATGGATTTATTCGCGATGAATTTCATAGCCTCGGCTACACCTATAAACGCGAGACCTTGTGCACCGTGCGCTTGAGTCGCAAATTAATTCCGGGGAGGATTTCTTATAGTCTCGGACACTTGTGTGCTTCCTTGGGCATAGAAATTTTTGGGAGACACCGCGCTGAAGGTGATGCGGTGGCCACAGCACAATTGTTCGATTTGTTATTACGACTAAAAGCAGATCACCCACAATTTAAGAACGGCGGGGTAGAGGAGGTAATGGCGCGTAAAGTGGATAAGATCAAGGCCTACGTTCTAAAAAAATTGCCAGAAGACTGTGGGGTCTATTATTTTTTGAATAAGGATAAAGAAATCATTTATATCGGCAAGAGTACAAATATCTACAGCCGCGCGCAAAGTCATTTTAATACCGATGCAGCAAAAAATAAAAAAATGCTGAATGAGTTGATGAATGTAGATTATGTGACCACAGGTTCTGAATTAATTGCTTTGTTATTGGAGTCGGAGGAAATTAAAAAGCATCAGCCACGCTACAATCGGGCACGCAAGCGGGAAACCTTCAGCCATGTGTTAGAGAGTTTTAAGGATGAAAAAGGCATTATCAATTTTAGAATTTCAGAAACCGAAGAAGCGGAGTTTCCGATTTTGAGTTTTAACACCTATTCCAGCGCCAGAGAGCGTTTGGAATCGTGGATTGATGAATTTGATCTCTGTCTGCGTTACTGCGGTTTAACGAGCGGAGAAGCGGTTTGTTTTCACCATCAAATCCATAAGTGCCGTGGCATTTGTGCCGAAGAAGAGGCGGTGGAAGCCTATAACGAGCGGGCTGATAAAATTTTAAAGAGCATCCAATTTCCCCACGATACGTTTTTGATTTTAGATCGTGGCCGAACACGCTCAGAACAGAGTTTGGTGATGGTGGAAGGCGGCAAATTCAAGGGCTACGGCTATGCCGATAGCTCAGTAGCCTTGCATACTGTAGAAGAATTGGTGGAGAATATCAAACCGGCCAAGTATTATCCTGATTCAGATGCCCTGATTCGTTCGTTTGTGAAAAATGGAAAGGGAAAAATTATAGAAATCAAAGCACAGAAGGATCCCACTTACCCCGGGGCATCTAGCGATTTTACTGAGTTTTAAGACTGAGCAACCATTTTTCTGCAGCCTCGCGATCGTGAAAAAATTGGTGAGGGAAGGTTTGGTCTTTGAATTGATGTAAAAAGTTAGCGAGCGAAGACTTTACTGAATTAGAAACTACCACAGCTCTGGCAATACTTTTAGAGAGCTTATCTTCTTTGGTCGCCATCAACTTTGCTTCCTTACTCATGTCCCAATCGCCGGTGGCGTCAAACAATTTGAGATAACTCTTACCATTGGCCATGTGCCTGATAGCGAGATTAAGATCCAACACATCGTATTGATCTACCAAGCCACAATTTTTCATCACGATGTTTAAAATGTCGTTCTGATCAATGTAAATACTGGCAATGCGGGTCTCGGTACGTGGATTCATAATCTCTCACAAAAGTACGATCTCAGGCAATACGCAGCTTGCCACTTATAAGGAGAAATTGCCCTGTAACATTTTTTGGGAGATTTAGAACTGGAGTGCGGGAATGAGAAAGGGAGCGGGGCTGAGGTCGGGAACGGGTGCCAGGGCCTCGTGGATTTTATCCAAACTCAACATCTACATGTCCATCCAACTTGCCGGTACAGAGCGTCAATTATCGTAAAGGTCCTTACGCACATCAACCGTGCAGGTGCCAGTGCAGTAGTTAGACACCGATGTGCCTTTAGCAGTTATTTCAACCGTTATTGCTTTAATGTTGCTTGTGCCGATTGCCTTTAAAGTAACGAATTGGTCGTAGTAAATATAATGATGCAACGACCAATCATCTGTAATTTGTTCTTTAATATGATCACCGCTAGATTCTTGGTAGTCAATACTTGCCTGGCAAGGTAAACTATCAACTGTTTTGGTAATAGTTACGCGAGCATCGACGTCGAAGTAAGTACCTTCTTTGCTACACGAAAACATAAGCAGTCCAGTAAGAAAGGGTAAAACTATGTTGGTGCGTTTTTTCATTTATACTTGGGAAGCTTTTGTGGTATAGATTTGCTGACGTTTCGCCCGCTACTATCTGCATCTTTTTTACTTGTATAAATTTAGCTCAAAAGTTTTGTCTTGTTTCCCAAAAAGAAGTCCGTTTTCAATTGGTATTAATAGTGAATCTGAATTTTCTTGTTTGTCGTAAAATACAAGTTTAAATGAAGACTTTGTCAAGTGATTTCTAAGATTTGATTGGTCTTTTGGAGAAATTGAAACTGTGTTGCAATGATTAGATTGGTCTGCCTGATAGGGATATTGAAATGGGTTATCCGATGTGAATGTAATTTGCGGATACATAAATTCTATGTCATGTGAACTTTCATTCGAATTCTTAATTCTCACTTCTTGTAATACGCCCTCCATATCTGAAAGACGCAAAATACAGGCATAACCATTGGGAAATTTCTCTAGGGTCACAAAAAAACAGTTCTTTGAAATATGTTGGTTGTCAGAATTCGTATTAAAAAACCAATACTGTTCGTCAGATTTCAAGAAGGGACTTGAAAAATTATCATATTTAAACAATTCGATATTGTCCCAGCCACCGCCAGGTGAGAAGGTCACGGTTTCTATGAAGTGGGAATAGAGCTTTGCTTCATCACATTCATGTTTAAATGTTGTGCCACCAATGTATTTTTTATCATCTGTCATTAAGTCTAAGGAAATGGTTGTGGTCTCTCCTTCAGCTTGGTAGCTTCCTCGTACCTCTTTTGTTTCCTTAACAAGTAGTCCACCTAAACATATTGGTGACATTCCAATGTAGTCAAAAAAATACCGCACGTTCTTATAATGATAAGATACTGAGTCTTTTTTAAAAAATGCTTTGCCGTTGTAGAAATCAGATTCATTATCAATTGTGTCAGTCGTTTTATTCGATTTAACGGCCTGTTCAACTTCATTGTTTTGCTTGTCACTGCAGGCAAGAGAAGTTAAAAGGATTAAACAGTAGAGTATTTCTTTCATTTTTTGCCGATTATTTTTTTATTCTGTGGTATTTCCACTTTGTTTTCTTTTTGTAATAATAAGATTCACGTCGAATCGAGGTCTGGTAATGACTGTCCGGATAAGGAAAGTGAACTTCATAGAAGTAGTGTGTTCCGGGAATATTTTTGTATTGTTTAGTAAAGTCCAGAACTTCTGACATTAAATTCCAGCAAAGATTTGGTTTGATTATTTTGTGATTGCATTTCTCATAGGTTGGGTGCCCGTCATGAAAGTAACGCACGAAGTTAGGGATAGAGTCTTTCTTTGAATTGAACCACATAAATCTGCCCGAAACAAACTCTGGATGACCTTTTACCGGAAGAGAATTCGACCTCACTATGGTGTCACGTTTGAACCATTTGTGTTCGTTGAAGGTGTACACTGAGATACCATGGTCGTATAAATCAAAGCCTTTATAATATGCATTGGCGCTGTCTATTGGATTTAATCGCTCGTCGAGATATTGCAGCCAGTACCCATTTTTATTGCCTTTAAGGTCAACTTGATTGATAGTGTCTATTTGCCCGCTAATAATTTTAGTAGTCAGAATTAAAATTATTAAAAGAAGTTTCGTCACTGATGAGTTCGCCTAGGTTTTGCGGAAGGGTTAAATATTAATAACAATTGTCTGGTGCGACACAAATTATTTTTGGTAAATGAGCTCCGATGCTGTCTATAAATGTCTTCTCATCATTTGTTTCAATGTCAGTGTAATGAAAGTATAGATTGTTGTTCTCTAATTTGAAAGGCAATTCGTCGGCCGTCCCGACATCAAAACGTTTGATTCGACTTCTATCTTTATTTATGAAAATAATATTGGAGTGTGCGTGTATTTCCTTTGCGGCCTGCACTTCGCTATAGACACTCATTACATGTGACAGTCTGTTTCCAGCATTGTCCATCATGTCACCTAAGTAGGTGATCTCTTCTGAACCGGATTGCGTCTTTACCGATTGTTTTAGATTAAGCATTTTTGTGTCGATATAATTTCTGTAGTCAAGCTCGCCATCGTCCACTTTTAGACTGTCCCAATTCTCTTTTTCGATTGGCTCTGCCTTGATATTAAGGGCCTCTAATGAAGTCTCCTTAGGAGCCTCGTTGCAGCCGATTAAAAGAAACAAAATGATGGTCAATAGTGTAGTAGTGTATTTCATATTCCGTTGTTTAGTTGATATGTTGTTCAAATAAGTGTTCCAATAGATAGTTAGATCCCACTATCTAGCTACTCACAAATACTCGTTTGGTCTCTAGGTTTCTTTTGGGTTCAATCAAAGATAGTTTTTTGTTAGATTTAGAGCAAGGAAAATAGCTGGGATCGCTTTCTGGCGTTTGCGCCTAGCAGCAGACTTTCATGCATAGTTCTAATTTTATGTTTCAAACCAAATAGTCCAGTAATTGATTTAATTATCGTAAAGGTCCTTACGCACATCAACCGTACAAGTGCCAGTGCAGTTGTTCGACACCGATGTGCCTTTAGCAGTTATTTCAACCGTAATTGCTTTAATGTTGCTCGTGCCGATTGCCTTTAAAGTAACGAATTGGTCGTAGTGAATATAATGATGCAACGACCAATCATCTGTAATTTGTTCTTTAATATGATCACCGCTAGATTCTTGGTAGTCAATACTTGCCTGGCAAGGCAAACTATCAACTGTTTTGGTAATAGTTACGCGAGCATTGACGTCGAAGTAGGTGCCTTCTTTACTGCAAGAAAACATAAGAAGTGCTGCTAGAAGCGGTATTAGTATTTTGGTTTGTTTTTTCATTTTTATTTGGGAAGATTTGTTGGAATTTTTTTGCAGACGTTTTCTCCTTAGCCGAATCATTCGCCATACTTTTCAAATAGGTAACCTGTTTCCTCACAAACTGAAATTAATTCGTTGCGCTCCGATGTCTTAGCATACCAATTAATGTTCATCAACCTATCTCGGTATGGATTGGCAAGTATGACCTTAGGGTCTCGCGAGTCACAACAAATTAACCAATTGTCAAACACAAGTCCTCCGCTCCCCGGTTTCCACCAGGTTCCAGTGTTTTTGTATCGCGGTTGACTGTCATTTGAAAAGTCACTCACATTAAAATAGATCATTTGAGTGTAAGTATTGTCGCTATTCATTTTGAGTGCTTCAACTTGTCCTGATGGGTAAATAAACTTATAGGAGCCTGTGATTTCACCCACATCATCTTTCGCCAGTGAAGTGTTCGAAGTACTGAATGTTGAGCGAGTGTTTAAAGAAAAAAGGATCAGTCCGAAAAAGCCACCAATAATGAGACCTGAAACTGTATAGGTGTTACTCTTCTCACGACGTGATAGCCCAATTAGAAAAAGAACTAAACCTATAATAGCAGCGCCTGCAATTAGTAAGTAGAATAGGCCATATATTAAAATTCCTAGTTCCATTTCTTGGTCTTGGGCTTTAGTAGCGTTTTTCGGCCTTGCCTCCGATTTTTGCTATTCCAAAGATAAATCTTTAGCTGCCCTGCACAAACCTTTTTCTAATCGGAAATAACAACAATAAATAACAAATGAACTTCAAGGACAGCAACCGGGCAGTTTCCAATACTCTTCGTCGACACCTACGAGTTTCTCGCCGTTTTGAGCTTTAGTGTTTTAAAACGGCATCTAATATGGCACTGACTTCTTTTGCACGCGTCAAGGTCATCATATGTGAACCTTTGTCAAGCACGTAAGAGGGCTGTTTTATTTTTTTAATTGGCAAAGTATGGTCGGCAGTTCCATGGATGTGAATGATGGGTTTTGTATTGACTGTTCTGTCCCAATTAATGATCAAACTCACGGTCCTTTTCATATACATCGAGTTTTTGCTTTTTAGCATGCTCTTAAAGGTCTTCTTGTTTTTAGATCGATCAGGTTCAACAATGGGTTGCAGTAGTTTTGCACCTGCCAATAAAAAAGAACCTGGAAAGAGTTTATAGACTGGTATTGATTTTTGGAATTTATATCTACTTGGGAGTTCATTTCTGTTTTTAGCGCTGGATATAAGGATGGTTTTTTTTGGATTTAGAATTTCATTTAATTCTACACAAATCATACCTCCTAATGAAACGCCACATAAAATAAATTCTTGGGTCGTGTCAATTTGTGCTGCCAATTGCCTGGCGAATGAATTCATGCTGGAATGTTTCATCGGAGTTCCATATTCAATTACTTTAATCTTGTACTTAGCGTCAATTTGCAAGGAGTCAAAGATCCTTTTGTCTGAGCCTTGTCCGGGGAAACAGTAAATGGTCAGGGTGTTTTGTCCTGATAAATTCAAGAGCATTGTGACAGCTATTATGGACAATAAATGTTTCACAGTAATTAGTGTCTTCCATATGCCAATGTTTGGAATCTCTGGGCAACTAAACATTCAATTTTTCTCTTGATTTCCTCTGAGATCAAACAAAGGTATTGTATTGTTAGGGGGGAGTGGCAAACCGTCTTTTAGCCGAATCCCATTTACCAGCGCGGCTAAATTTTTACTACTGCTTAATAATTTTCCCTTTTGCACTGCTTCCATTGTCTGCAAGCACGTGTATTTGGTAGAGGCCAGCGGGAAAGTTACTTATATCAAGCGTGTTTATTAAGGACTGCTGTTTTACACGCAGGATAAGTTGGCCGGATACATCGTACACATCTACAAGACAGCGCTGTCCTTCGGGCATTGACACTTTAAAATGGCCATCAGTAGGATTAGGCGAGATCTCAATCTTGAACTGCGCTTCAATTTCTGGCTGAGATAAAAGAAGATCGTTGAAGGCGAAAATAACGCCAGCTCCATTAGCTCCGCTTTGTGCGGACTGACCACCAGAATTTGTGGTGCCGTATAAACGCGAACCAGTGTTTGTTAAGGCACCAAAGGGCGTAGCTCCCGAAGCAACACGATCGAAACCAAATAGTTTTGAATAACCAGTGCCATCTGTATTAATTCTGAATAGTGTGCCACACTGGTTTGTGCCACCGCCTCCTGTAGTGCCATACAGAACAGTACCACCAGAGCACAAGCCGGTGAACGGATAAGCCCCATTCGCAGTGCCATCAAAATCGTATAACTTAGCGTATCCGCTGCCGTCGGTATTAATTTTGAAAATTGTTCCATTACCTGATTGTCCGCCTAGCCGAGTCGTACCATACAATGTAATTCCTGAAATCACCAATGATCCTAAGGCATTGTCTCCATCAGGCATATTTGAAAAATCGCGTAGTTTAACGAAACTACTGCCATCTGGTGTGATTTTAAAAATTGTTCCGCTACCATTTGCTCCGCCACTACTGGTCACGCCATAAAGGTATTGTCCGTCAAACACCAAAGAGGAAGGGTATTCTCCATCCGTGTACCCATTGAATGATTTTAGGACGGAGTAGGCACTTCCATCGGTTTTTATTTTATAAATAACACCATAGCCAAACGTGCCACCAGCCGCTATACCATAAAGGTAAGTGCCATCGAATACCAATTTGCCTCTGGGTTCAAATCCATTTAATGTGTTGGAAAAAAATTTGAGCGTGGAGAAGCCCGTTCCGTCAGTCTTAATTTTGAATAGTGTTCCTTCACTTGCAGGACCACCGGCATATGTGACGCCGTAAAGAAACTCACCGTCAGAAACCAGTGAGCCAATGGCGTGAAATCCGTTTAAGCCATCAAAACTGAAAAGCACCGAATACCCATTACCCTCAGCGTCTATTTTGTAAATAGAACCAGTACCATTTATGCCGCCTGCTTCTGTCATTCCATATAAGTGGATGCCATCGAAATAAAGTTCACCAGAAGGATTGTTGCCATCCGGCATGCCGGTAAAATCATGTAGCTTTTGGTATTGCGACCGTAATAAAAAAGGAAGAAAACAAGCAAGGACGATGGATATAATTTTGGATGCCATAATTTTAAATAATCGAATTTAGTAAATTTTCGTTTAATAATTCGACGTGTCTAGTACTGAGTTTTAGCAAAAAAGCGCACTGTAAAAGCGTGTAACACCAAACTTTCTAGGGCCAATGGGTTTAGTTTTCTAGGTATAGTTTTTGAGATCCATTGAACTTCTCTGAACTGATATGAAGTATGTAAATACCTGAACCGAGATTTAAAGATTTAAGATCGATCCGTTTTGTTTCGTCGACCATCACAATTTGTCCATATAAGTTTGCTAATGTGATGATCGCTGGATCTTCCATTTCAAGTGTGAGTTCATGATTCAGTTTTTTTTCTGACCAGCGAAATTAATACGATCAGATTCAGCACTAAGGTTAGAATGTTGACGATTCTGGCAAACGGCGGCGCACCTTCTGGCCATAGTTGTCCTAATAAAACAATGCAATTTAATACGATGATTAAAATAAGTAAGGCTTTTGATTTCATGTGATTCTGTTTTAGTCGCGATTGTATTTTAAAAATTCTCCATCAATAATAAGAAGTTTTGCACCATGTTCAGATACAGAACGATGAGAACTGAGTTCGTCTGAAACGATATAAGTGTCGCCTTTTTTTAGGCTTATTTTTTCGCCCGAGTCTAGTTCACTTACAAAATCACCTTCCAAACAATGTACAATGTGTCCCTTTTGGCACCAGTGGTCCGCCAAATACAGTTTTGAATATTCTACCATCCGAACTCTGAGTCCGTTATACTGCTTGGTTTGCCAAAGGGCTATCCCGCTTTCTCCTTTGTATTCTACTTTTTCTATGTTAGTCCAGTCAATGGTTTGAAATGGAATGTTGCTCATATAAGTTCAATTTATGGTGCAGATCTGTTCGAGTTCTCTAAGCAAATGGGCTAGCGTGATAGTATTTTTAATTGGAGTGAGTTTCGGTTTTGTTCACTCAAATATAATTCTTGGATGGCAAAGGTGCAAGAGCTCACACCGTAGATGAGTTTTAGTGTGTTTTTGCGATTGAACATCAATTACCTTCCTTCAAAGGGCAAAACTACTATCGTTTCAACCAAATGGCGATAAAGATCATAGGTCTCATCATCGAGCTCAAATTCGGAATGGACAGAAGCTATGATTATTTGGTTTTTATAAGACAGTGCCCAGCACAACCAATGCGTATCGTCTTTGATGAATGTTCGTTCTAAGATCATCTGATCGTTGACCTCAAAACGGTTCAAATCCGACACTGGCGTATAGGAAGCAAATGCCTTTGTGTAATAGTCTAAAAGAGATTTTTCTGAAACCGATTGATCACTCGAATAATTATGGATGATAAAATTAATGTCCAGTTCAATCGATGAAATAGTAACGGTACCATCTTCGGCTTCTTCCACAACATTTGTCTCTGGGTAATAGATCAAATAGTTCTCAGACTGGGGGGTAAAGGGTTTTAATTGCATCGGGATTGGTTTCTATTTAGTCGAATGAGTAACCTACAAAAAACAGATCCTTCGGTGTGTCGTTTTCATAAACGGTTATACAGAATCCTTTCCCGCGTTCAATAGCATCAAAAAATTGTGTATTCGTTTGAATCAAGTCCGCATCGGGTTTTTCGGTACCGAAATATTTGAGCAGTTCTTCTTTCGATAAGATGCGAGCAATGCAATAGTCGTCTTCTCTCGACACACTTAAGAGGTCAAGAATAGATCGTGTTCCGTCGTACTCTGTTTCATTCAGTGGCTGATTAATGTCTGAATGCTTCGGCCCTGGCGACTCAGACTCATCAGTGATGGGGAATTTTGGGAAGGGAATAACGGGATTATATCTGCCAGCTTTGAATTCGCGCATGCGTAACTTTTCTAAGGCCTCATTTAAGTTCTCTTCGTAGGGTACTAAATACCAATATGCATATGCTCCCATGTTCTTTTATGGTTATTTATATGTGCTTTGTTTGCTGGGTTTATTTTCCCGACGATGATCCAGCCAAAATATTTTTGACTCGCCACTCGGTTGTTCCAAAGATAAGTGCTGAGTGGGAAAAGAGCAAGGTGTGTTGTCTTTTTTGATTCTAAATGTTTTATATTAATCTTAACACTCATCCGCAAACACTTATACTAAGCTTATCACAGCGATTATGAGACCCATCGAACATTTATTCTCTACTTATTCTACTTTTTAACTCACACAATGAGTCAATTCTAAGCGCGTTTTTAGATTCTGCAAAATCAGAACTGGTCAGTGTTTTTACAGGAATCGTTTTGTATTCTTCCACCACACAATCGCAGTACTTCTTGACGTCATTGGTACCCGAAATTTTTAAATCGTTTAATTGTTTCATGAGATTGGCTCTTAAGCCTTGTTCAAATTCTGCAGACCACTTCATGTCAAGGCCTGAGCCCAAGCATTCATGTAAGTTCAGCGCCTCGGCTTCGGGACCCGACTGTAGTTCAATGATGACATTTGAAAGTTTCCCAGTTTCAAAATTACTCCGGTATTTTTCGGCAATGGCCTTATTGGCTGTTAATTTTGTGACCACGCACACACAATAGTCTCGTCTTTGTTTCTCGTCTGGTATGATTTTTTTGCTGCCATTCATAAATTCCGCAATGTCAACCTTCATGCCATTCACCGTAACAATGTCGGATTCGAATTTGAAGGTAAGGAGACTGATAAAAGCGAAGAGCAAAAACATCAGAAACGTTGCTGCGAAGTATTTTAAATACTGCCATGATTTTAGACTCAGTTTTTCTTTGGAGACGCCACTGCCTAATAACCATGCACTCAACACCAGCATTAGAATCACGGCCATACCAATTCCTGGATCAAAAAACGTAAACAGCTGTTTGCTGGCGTTGATGTATTCTTTGCCTGCAGCGTAGGCGATGAGGAGTCCCAGGATGATTTTAAATGCTTTCATGGTGTTTGAGTTCGCGCGATTTACTTTCCTTTACGGCTAGCAGAGTTCCTCTATTATTTGTAGACAATTACAAGAAATTGGATGCCGTAGACGTTTTTCAAATGTATGTTTTGAGAAGCGAAGTAGCAAATTGGGATTTGCAATTGTTTTGCTGAATTTTGAGTCTAATGACTAATTTCAATAAAGGAGCGCATCTTAAGATAAAATATTCCGAAAAAATTTACATCGTGTTTTTAGAATAATAAAAAGCTTTTATAGCTAGCAAACCATGCTTTTTTAATGTCGTAAGTCGTGTCCGATTCTTTTAAATGCTCAATGTTTTTTTCGAAAAGCTCGCAGATCGTTTTCCAATTTTCTCTGTGTGAAGACCAATATTTTTTGTCACTGGTCAGAACACTTTTGAGTAAGTCACCTGGATAAAAATCGCCTTCTGCTAATATGTCTTTTTCGAGTGACACAAGAGCTAGTGGAATGAGATACTGTAATCCTATGTCTTGCCCAATCATTTCTCGCAAGTCTTCAATCGAAAAGTCTTTGAGAGGCTTCTTTCGAAGCGCGTGACAGGTTCTAATGAGATGAGAGCCTTCGTCTGCGTTAACGGCGGGCCAGACGTCTTTCTCTAAGTTCTCTAGTGTTTTTGTCAACCAATTAGTTTCAAATTTAGAGTTTTGGTTTTTCATGATTGGAGTAGGGTGATACAAATGGTTCGCCGTTTATCGTTCGTCTTTTCTGATGTCAATTTACACACTGGTCTGACGAAAAACAAAACTGTTATTAAAAATGGACATGACCTTCAAAACGGAAATCGGCTTGCGATCACTTTCGGAGTCTGTTAATGCCATAAAGCTTATTCTCGTCTCAAAATCATTCGCTGGTTGTCGATGTGAAATGTCCATGTGTCTTGGTCAATAATGTACTGCACTAGAAAGCCCTCGTCAGTTTTGTTGATGCCAATTTGTACGTCATGCACTTCATTGTTATTAATTGAGAAAAAGCCATCTGAAACTAAGAACGTGTCCCTGTAAAAAATCGTGAATTTTTCTTTTCCGTATTCATAGTTAGTGTTCTCCTTTATAATGCCTGCCTTCACCAAAGTGTCAATCAAGCCATATTCAGAATGCCAAACAATGTTTACTTCTGCAGTATCTATATTGAAATAGCATACCTTAAAATTATTGGTCTGATTTAATAACCGACCGAAAGTGCCAATTAGTCCTTTGTTTTCTTTATAGTAGTATCCGAAATACTTGAATGATAATAAAAGTAGAAGGACTGCTATTGCAATGAATATTAAACGTCTATAGTTAGTGGGTGATGTCATAAAGATTAAATGTGCATGAATTGGCTGTCAAGAACCGTGGATTTAGGTCAGTTTGTTACTAGTCTAAATATAACGAATGGATGTTACAGAGCGGAAAATATAAAGGAAAAGCAGAGCAAACCCATTCGCCTTATGGCCCGCGGTCATATAGAAACCAGTCATTCGTTTTCTTTTTCTCCTTTGTCGGACTCAGCGTCTTTTCAAGGCTGTCTCGGTTAATACTAATATCGTCATAGTGATAATCGCCGTACATGAGATTGTAGGCAGATTGATGAAACCCCAATTTTTTCAAACGATAAAGGTTGTCTAATGCAATAGGTTTGGTTAAAGGATCAGATTGAAACTCCACAAGCAATAAATTGTACAAGGTGTCATTGACAAAATCTTCGTCCACGAATAGCATGTGTTCTGCGCCAATCGAACGATTAATTTCTGTTATGATTTCATAAACGATACTGTCATTGCCCTCCTTAATTCTACTTTTCCAAAAATCACGAAAGTACTTTATGTCAATTGTGTCTGTATGATAACTTAATTCTAAGCTGTCAAGTATGTTTTTTAATGGTCTATTTATGTAAATACCACTAAATATAAAGGGTGCCGATTGATATAGATCTGCGTCAATAAGATTGTCGTAGCCAATTTTTTTGAAAGTTTCATGAAATGTTTTTAATATCTTCGTGTCTCGCACCCATTTGAGTGTAGAAAGGTCTGCGTGCCTGAAAGCGCTGAAGGAAGGCTGAGTCTCAAGGTAACTTTTGTCGTTGGGCGATTCATTGCAGCTTGAAAAAGCAATCAAAAAAAGAAACGATCTCAAAGTTATTCTCTTCATGGTCATTGGCTGAATGTTCGATTGGGTGGCATGCGATTTATTCTATTTCTTAATAGAAAATGTATCGTATAAGTCATTCACCCAAATAATGCCGATTCTTTGATGGTCCATTATTAATGCGCCGCCGCTTTCCCAAAAGTCAGACTGATCGAGTTCTTCGCGAAAAACTCTTGTACTTGTTGTAAAAAAAGCTGGATTAGAAAAAAGGCCCAAGAAGGGGAATACTATAGAATTTACATCCTGTTCGGAAAATTCTTTGTCTATTTTAGTGTAATTCGCTTTAGTACTAAATCCATACCTTATTGACGCGATGGCCAGTTCTTTTGTGAGTTCAATTGGCTGAATGAGTTCAGGCCGGCTGTTTATTTTTTGACGGAAAAAGAATTCTTGTATTCTTTTTTCAATGTTTACTTTATTTCCACCGTGGTCCTCGTCGATGGTCACAATTACCTCGCCTGACTGCAAATTGCGCACATCAATAATTGATTGTATTTCTTTTAATAGGTAAGATGATCCAGGGTCCATAGTATTCGGCTTATTTCCTTTTTTTATAATCAATTTCCAATTTACTTTTCTAGAAGTTCTATCTGCGGAGAAATGAACAAAAACGAATCTTCTTCTGTTCCTTGATACGCTTCTCTTTCGCCATTCTTACTATTTTTTTGGAGATTTCTCACGCCGACTTTCAATTCGTAAATGCCCGTGACGCTTACTTTTTTGCCGTCAAATTTTTTGGCTATTTCTGGCGGCACGCTGATGAGGAAATTGTTAATGTGTACAATGCTGCAATCTGAGATATGGCAATAACCATCCTTAAATTTTTCGAAGCCGTTTTCATAATTTATGTTTGCATGAAAAGTGCAGGTAAAGCTCATTCGGCTCGTGCTGTCGGTTTTGTTTAGGGAGGACTGTTGAGCGGAATAACTAATACTCATCAAGACTAATAACGATAATAGAATGTGTTTCATGTATTCTGTTTGTTTGGAAGTGCCTGTGGTTTTTTTAATTGTCTTGGCTGTAGATTTTTCTTCCGTCGTCATAGTGTCCAAGTTTTAATTGTCCCGTCATAAGAAGCGCTGATTATTGTCTTGGTGTCTAAAAGTTCGATAGCTTGAACAAAATTTTGGTGCTTAAGTTCCGAAATTAACTGTCCGTCTATATTCCAAATTCTAACTTTATTGTCTTCTCCTCCCGTTGCAAAATGCGTATCGTCAATGAACTTAATCGTTCTAATAATACCAATGTGTGCCTTGAATGTTTTTATTTCTTGTTGCTGATAATCGCTTGTCAAAGTTCGTATTGAAATTTCACCATTCAAATTTCCGCTTATTAGTTGTCTTGTTTGTGTATTAAAAGCTAGACTGATAATAGGAACGACTTCACAGAGTGTATTGATTGAATTTTCAGTTTCGTAATGCCATATTTTTATGGACATGTCTTCTGAACAGGATGCAATAATAGTGTCGCTAAGTTTAATGACTTGCCATACCCAATTAGTATGTTCTTTAAACGTTCTTAAAGCGGTTCCATTAAGGTTGAATATTTTTATGGTGTTGTCGCCACTACTTGAAGCGAAGGTGTTACTGTCTATACAGCATAATGATAGCACAATTGCCGAATGAGCATTGATTTTAGTTAATATTTTGTAGTCTTTCCAAACGATTACTTGTCGGTCTCTTGACCCTGAAATAAAAATATCCTTACTGATTCTCTCGATGCACAAAATTGAGTTTTGATGTCCCTGCAGGGATTTTTTTTGTTCACCTGAAACAGTCCACGCTTTTATTTCTTTATCTCTGCCACCACTTAAAACTGTATTGTTGTCGAATTTGAGTAGCGACCATATGTAACCTAAATGACCAGTAAAAGGTTGTTTACTGAATTCAGTTTCTTTTCTTGAGTATAGAATGTCGCTTCTTAAAACAAACTTCTCACCTTCTGTTAAAACTTCCCCTTCGTGCCAAACATTGTGGTCAAAAACAATTAAGTCGCCTTGTTTAGGTATGTATGAAGCCCAAATTTCAGTGGTTTCTTTAGTTTTGAAAAACAAAGTTCGCCCACCCTTAAACTCTGTTGCACTATTTAAATAAATCATAAACGTCAACTTTGATTGGGTGCTTTCGTTTCGGTAGTGGACGCCGTCAAGGTGTCTATGGAAATATTGCTGTGCTGAATACTTACAAAATCTCAGTCTGTTATTCAGTTCTTTTAAATGCCAAACGCCATTTTCAGACTGAACGGCTGAATTTATTTCTAAGGTCTCGGGCAGATAAGGTTTTACCTTTTCAAAAAGGTGGTTTGCTAATGCATCACTATCCACTACAAACCTTTCATTATTTCTGTAGTAGCTTGGGTAATTTGAAATGGCTTTTTGAAATGAGTTTTTGATGTCTGACTTTAATAACTCGTCACATTCGGTTTTAGAAAAAATGGATGGGATGACAAAACAAGTAAAGTCTTGATCAGGTAGAATATTTTGTATTTTAATTTTTGAACTTATCAAAGTATTCCAATTTCTTTTTGTACGTTCTGTTTGGCTTGTAGTTCAAACTTGTTGTGAAAATAAACCGTTTTAAATATTTTATCCAAATCCAAAAAGTGATGTAACACTTTTTTTCGTCCAGGATTGTAGATGATGTCCGGATAAATGGAATATTCCTTTCTCACGTTTTTGTAATAAACAGTATAGAGTTCCCAAGTTTGACCTAATACCGAAAGATCGGCGTCTGTAAAATAATTTGTATCGCTGTCACTTGATTTGATGTGTGATTTTGTGGCTAGAATTTGGTTTTTGCAGAGTTTGATTGTGGATTCAGCAACAGAAATTTGATTCATCCGTTTTTCAGCAAGTTCAGCACTTTGCTCCTCGTTGTCTGAATGGAGTGGATTGTAGATGACGTCGTGATAATAAAGTGTGAATAGAACAGACTCCCAATTAAGTATGTCGTTTTTAACTTCAATTAATTGAGCTAATAAATCTTCAAGGTGCTGTAAAGTATGATAATGTCTATTCTCGTTGGAGTAGTTGTTCTCGATCTCGCTCCATAATCCTTCTATCTGACGGTGATTGTCGGTGAATTTTCGTAAAAGTTCTATGAATGTTTCCTTCAGCACCTTTTTTATTTTGAGATCATAATTACTTCGTTCTTATCCGTTCAAATCTGTTTGCAAAACCAGCTAAATTTTATTAAGGTTCTGTTGGGGCTGCTCAAAGATAAGTCTTGAGCGGCAAAGCAGCAAGGGGACCGCGAAAGCTGCATCTCAGCTTTTTTTTCTACATTTAATGTTATGAAATTATTCATCCCAAGCGCCACACTTAAAATTGGTTCAGTCCTGTGTTTTTGTCTAATGAGCCCATTCTTCAAAGCGCAGGACACCGTTTTTTATGAAAACGGCTTGCCGTCTGAGATTGGGAAAACAAATCAAAATGGTGAGAAGACTGGTGTGTGGAACTACTATTTTCCGGAAGGACAATTGGGTGCCGTGGAGGAGTATGTAAACGGACAGAAAGCTGGGGAATGGAAGTGGTATCACGAAAACGGGAAGCTCTCGAAAATTGGAAAATACAAAAATGAACTCGAACATGGAAAATGGCAAACCTATTACGAAAGTGGACAATTAGAAACGGTCGACACTTATGTGAATGGCGTTCGAATCGGTGAGCAGAAAGGTTTTCACGAAAACGGGAAATTGAGTTATGTCGGAACTTTGCCAACTGGAACATGGAAACAGTTTCACCCCAATGGAAAATTAGCTGGTATCAACTCTATCGAGAATGGCATTACGATTGGAGAATGGAAGCGGTTTTACGAAAACGGACAGCTTGAAGAAAGTGGTAAATGGGAAGTTGGAAAACGAAGTGGTGTCTGGAACTATTATTACGAGGATGGAAAATTACGATTAATGTTTACCTACAAGGCTGGAGAGGTAAATGGCGAATGGAAGTCTTATTTTCAGAGCGGTGTGCTAAACGAGATCATCAACTATGAAAATGGTAAGCGCCATGGGGAGGCGAAAAAATATTTTGAAAATGGCAAATTGGAAAGCACTGAAACGTATGCCGTAGGAAAAAAGACGGGTGATTGGATGTATTATTTTGAAAATGGTCAATTAAAATCGTCTGGAAAATACATGGATGACAAAGGAACAGGTGAGTGGAAGACTTTTTATCGGAACGGACAATTGAAGAGTATCGAACATTTTCTCAACGATACCGTTTCAGGCGAGTGGAGGGGCTATCATGAAAATGGGCAATTGAGTTTTGTGATGAATTATGTTAACGGTCGCTATGCTGGAGAAATTAAGCAGTATTACGATAATGGTGTTTTGAGCTTCGTCCAAAATTATGAAAATGGCATAAAGCAAGGCGAGGAGAAAGAGTACGATAAAAACGGACAGCTCATGAGATCTGAACATTTTGATAAAGGAGAACTTTCGGGAGAGTCAAAAGTGTATCACTGGAACGGGACCTTAAAGGAAATAGGAAACTATGAAAACGGTAAGCCAGTGGGGGAATGGAAATACTACGACCTGAAAGGTAAGTTGGTGAAAACTGTCAATAATCTTCGTTAATACTAGGTTTCCCTGTTGGAGCTTTGCTGCGATGAGAAGACTGTTCCAGTTTTTCATTAGTTTTTAGTACCTTTAATTTCATCCAAGCTTTGTCATGAAAACTCTTATTTTTTGCTTCAGCATTTTCTTGTTTTTTCTTCAGCTATATGGGCAACAAATAGAATTTAATTTGAATGTTCGAATTAATTATGGGTATGCTGAATCGTTCGACAATAGGTATAGAGGATCGCTTTACGAAAATTACAGTCTTGACAATACGGGGTTCTACGGAACACAGAATGTAAAATCCATGTCGGTGTACGATGCTTACAATAGGCTATACCGTTATTTTGAGTTTGATACAAAAGGCAAGATTATAAAACGAGGCGCCCAGAATTATTATTATATGGAGAACTCGTATTTACAATTGACACCTTCAAAATTATTAGAGGTTACTAGTTATTACCTCACGCCAGGAGGCGCTTTGGTGCGACGGGATAGTGTTTATAGAGACTATACACGTTATGAATTTGCTGATACGGCTATGTCTTGGACTAAATACACCACAATTGTTTACAAAAGGGGTGATTTAATAAATGAACAAAATGATTATTACAATACGCGTTATTACAATAAAAAGGTCGTAATTAATAGCAGAGGGGGAGGTGGTTTCAACTATACAGTGGATGAAGATGGTGAGCTCACAAACATCAACGCGAGCGGTCATGTTTTTATTAAGAAATTACTGAAGACAGATTATAAACCTGGATCATTAATTAAATGTAGTAAGCTTAGCAGTGATGATGGCTTTTATGCCAGTTGTAATAACGGGCATAAGAGTTTAAATCGAATGGATTTAGTACATCATCGCGTCGCAAAAAAGTTTAGGCAAAATGACAAGACAGATTACTTCACTGATGGTGAATGGTTTATTGAACCAGTAGTGAATTACAATGAGCCTATGGACTGTGGTCATAACAGAATGCATCGAAATGAACCCTGGATAAATTATTCGACCAATGCACAAGGACTTTATGATACCTGTTACACCATGTATCTTGTAATAGACACAAGTAGGGCAGCACTAAGAAAGTTTGAAAGAGAGAAGCAACAAGCCATTAAAATGGGCGCTATTACTGATGGTGAAGCTGAGGGACCCTACAAAGAAGAGCCTGCACGTCAGTTGCTCTATTATTTCCGTTACGAATATTATTAGAGCTTTCGGACTTAAGTTTCGCGTTACGCACTCGTTAGGAACACCTTGTGAAAGCCAAGCTGGTGAAGACCGTTAATAATCTCCGTTGATCAGATGTCTGCTTGATTTTGTCAGTCAATAATGACCAATGTTTTTCTCAGGATGGTCGTATTGTCTTGAACTAACTCAACATAGTAAATACCACTTTGCAACTGGTCTCGATTAAAACTGAAGCTCTGCTCATTTATTGGATAGATGGACTTTACTTTTTGTCCTTGAGAATCATAAAGCGTCAATCGTGCGTTTTTTAACACGCTACTGGTATTAATTGTCAGTACTGAATTACATGGATTCGGGAAGAAACTGATAACTGGAGACTCTATTTTCTCAAGTCCTGTGGTAGTACCTATTTTAAAATTGTCAATTTGATTCCAAGCTTTGATGCCAGACACATTTGTGACCGTAATGTACTTGCAAGCCTGCGATACAGTGACACTAAGTACGACCGATTTCCAACTATTTGGGATGGGAACGACCGTTGACACAAGAGTACCAAAAGTAGAATAAGAAGTGGAGGCGCCTATTTTTAAATTGGTGGCACTAAGACTGAAATTGGTGTTACTAAATACAGAGAAGGAGAGCAGATAATTTTGCCCTGGATTCAGGGGCGAAGTTAGTTCAAGTGCAACTGCATCCGAAGTGGCTGTTGTATCTGAACTGAGACCCAAGCACCAGTTTCCGTTTTGTGGCGTCACATAACAACCACTTGTTTGAATGTCCGTTTCCCCTATAAATCCAAACGATTGACCCATGTATTTTTTACCAAAGGCAAATACATTGGGGACCATAGTATTAAATACACTATCTGCCAAATTGTAGTCACAGACATTTGATGTGTTAGTTTCGAAGTCACCATTCAAAAATGCCTGTGCAAAAAAGGAATGCGACAACAAAGAAAATACAAGCAAGAGAAGGTACTTTTTCATTGTGGGTGGGAGGGTGTTGTTCTTTTAAAGTCCTTTAGCTAATAAAATAGTTATAAGGGGCTTTATTTACTTTTGTTAAACGGAGAAATGAGGTAGATATTGCCTTTGTTTTTTTGTAAGGTCGATGCCACCCAAAGTGATGAAGTTCCGCTAGCGTTAGCATACGCCTTGGTCAATATTTTTCTATTTTTTTTTTGAGTAGTAAGCCATGCGATTGGGCATCTACGCCAGGGCCAATTCCAGTTCCTCCACTGTCTTTGAAGGAGGCTTCAATGCTATAAATACATCTTTGGTCGATACCCCCAACTCGGCCGCGAA
>JAULBW010003450.1:0-22522 GCA_032358265.1 Vaucheria bursata | reverse complement strand
CGATCTACATCCTTCCGATATTGGTGAGGATCAGCTAAATTCGGGAAGTCAATTCCCACTGAGCGGAAGGCTCCATGGACCGCTTCGAAGCCCTGCGCACGCTCGTCGCCGCCGTCGATGGCGGCAGCCTGTCCGCCGCCTCGCGCAGGCTGCGCATGCCGCTGTCAACCGTGAGCCGAAAAATTGCCGAGCTGGAAGAGCATCTTACCACCCGGCTGCTGGTGCGCACACCGCGCAAGCTGCTGCTGACCGATGCGGGTGAAGCCTTCGTCCATACCGCGCGGCGGCTGCTCACCGAACTCGAAGAGGCCGAGCGGATTGCCGCGGGCGAATACCGCGAGCCGCTGGGCGAGCTGCTGGTTACCGCGCCGATCGCGTTCGGCAAGCTCCACATCCTGCCGATCGTGCTCGAATTCCTGCGCGCCTATCCCAAGGTCGATGTGCGGCTGGTGCTCGCGGACACGCTCGTCGATCTGGTCGACAACCATGTCGACCTTGCCGCGCGACTGGGCCGGATGCCGGACAGCGGCCTCGTCGGCACGCGCGTCGGCGAAGTCCGCTGGATCACCGTCGCCAGCCCGCAATACCTCGCGCGGCGTGGCACGCCGGAGACCCCGCCCGCGCTCGAGGATCACGACTGCCTCGCGTTCGAAGGCCTGCAGGCCTCGCGCACCTGGACCTTTGCCGGCGAGGCGCAAGGCAGCCCGCTGCAGATCCGCCCGCGCCTCGGCGTCAACACGGCGGATGCGCTGGTCGAGGCGGCAAGCGAGGGCCTCGGCATCGCGCGGATGACCTCCTACCAGGCCGCCCCCGCGCTGCGCGACGGACGCCTGGTGGAAATCCTGAAGCCCTATGGAGGCGCGCCGATCCCGGTCCACCTCGTCCACACCGGCCCACCCCTGCTTCCGCTGAAGCTGCGCGCGTTCCTCGATTTCGCTGCACCCCGCCTCAGGGCCACACTCGCTGCCCTGCCACGCTGAGGCCGCCCATCAAGAGCTGAACGGGAGGAAATGGTGCCGCTTGCGGGAACCTGGATGAAGCCCGATCGGCCTTGCTACGACGCACTTGGCGCCGGATCTGGTGCCGGGAGTCAGTCGTGCCCGCGCATCTGTCTGACGCCCGTGAACCAATCCTCGATGTGCCAGGATCGCACCACCCTTCCCTCGGCAATCTCGTGCACGTCGATCGTGTCGACCGCAATTGGACGCCCCGATGCCGGAATGCCAAGCCATTCGCCTCGGTGGGTGCCATGGATGGTGGTGCGGGCGGTAACCTTGTTGCCGGAGGGGAGAAGTTCATGCACTTCGAACCGAACATCGGGAAAAGCTCTCCTGAAGGCACGCACGATCGGGAAATAGCCTTCCGGCCCGGCCGGCTGGTCCGGATAGACGATCGGTACCTCGGTCCATTCCGGGCTCAACAGTTGATGCAGCAGGTGCTCATCGCCGGCCTCGACGGCGGCATAGAACCGGCGGACCAGATCGATCATGTTCCGGCATCCGCGAACAAGGTTTCATAAGATTCGAACGGCGCGAGCGCGATCAGCTCATAGGCGAATATCCCCGCCTTCACAGCTGGAAGCACATCTACAAGCGCTCTGGCGGCCGCTTCGTCCGCAACCTCTAACTCAAGCAGCGCGGCACGGTGGTCTGCGCGCAGCGACGCGTTGCGCAAGGTGCCGGCCTTGTAGAAGCGCCACACTGTTGCCGCTTCCTCCCGGCGCATTGCCATGAAGGCCGCAAGGTCGCTGTCGGGCTTGAAGGTGAGGTATGCGAGCACGCGCATGACGACGGCTCTCCTATCGCGCTGCCAGTGACGCACTGAGGCGCTGCGGCGTAAAAGGCTCTGCGAAGAGTTCCTCGATGCCCATATAGGGCATCAGCAGCACCGCTTCGGCAGTGAGGAAGCCCGCCTCCACCATCGGAAAACCATTGGCGATCTCGTTCGCTTGCGCGTGGCTGTCGACCTCTGCGATCACGATCGCGCCGGAAAGATCGTCGAACAACCAGGATTGGCGGAAGATGCCTGCGGCGTAGAGCTCCCAGTTGCGGCGGGATTCGGCTCGAACCATCGCCATGACCGCGGCAAGCGACGCCGCGGCGGTGAAGCGAAAGAGGAGCAAAGCCTGCATTGCGGACCTCTCTTTCAGGCCGGCGGCGGAGCGGCGGCGAGCAGTTCGGGGATCGATGAATGCGCACCCAGCATGACAAGCGCCTGCGTATAGGGCTGCTCGCTCGCCAACTTGCGGCGCAGCCCTTCGGTGACGCTCGCCTTGGCATAGCGAAGGACCAGATGATTGACCTTGAGCAGGCTATCGGCGAGCGCATGGGCACGGCCAAGCAGCTCCTCGGAAGAGGCCAGTTCTCCGATCGCGCCCAGATCAAGAAGTGCCTGCGCCGTGAGCGTCTCCCCGGTCAGCAGAAAGCGCTTGGCGCGTGCGTGGCCGAGCAGAAGCTCCCACATGACCTGCGCATCGCCGCCGGGAACCTGCCCGCCCGCAAGATGGAAATCCTCGATTCTGGCGTCCGGCACCGCAATGACGAAGTCGCTCGCCATCCAGATCTCGGCATGCTGGAAGAGATCACCGTTAAGCGCGAGAATGATCGGCGCTTCGATGTTGAGCTTGAGGCGCAGCGCGTTGTTGCCGCCATAGCGCCAGTTGTCGAGCATGTCCGGGCCGAAGCGACCGAGTTCGCCCAGCAGACTTTGCTGGCTGAGTTCCGCGCAGAAGACCCCGCCTGTGCCGGTTACGATGACGACGCGATTGGCCCGGTCCTGTCCGATTTCGAAGAACAGGCGCGGCAACAGGTCCCGCGTCTCGGCAGACAGCACCCAGGGGCCACCTTCGGTGTGGAGAGTGACGGTCAGAAGACCGCGCTCGTCGCGCTCGAGTCTGGCGAAATGCGCGTAGGTGGCTGCGTAGTCCGGTCTGCTCATGGTGCGGGTCCCTATGATGCGGTGACGGTGCTGGCCCGTTGTCCGCCGGCACTCCCGAGGAAGGGCAGAAGCGCGGCGACGAGCGCCATTGGCGCGTCTTCGGGGATGAAATGGCCGGCGCCCGCGATCCGGGATTTGCGGGGGGCAAGGCAAATCTCGTCAGCCACGGCGTGAACCAGCGTCCCGAGAGGGGACGTTTCGCCGTGGACCGCGAGCACCGGCATCTCGAGGACTGCCTTGGCGGCGTCGGCAAAATCCTCGAGATCTTGCGGGAATGACCGGTAATACTCGAAGCCCGCCGTCATTGCGCCGGGCTGCTTGTATGTGCGCAGATACTCTTCGAGATCGGGCCCCGTTATTGCATCAGCGTTGGCGCTGGCGAACCAGAAGCGGAGATAGTCGTCCTCGCGCCCCATGGTCAGTTTCTCGGGCAGATCGGGCGCGGCATGGAAGCCGAAGTGCCAGGGCGCAAAGCCCGCCAGCGCCTTTGCGGGCACGATCGGCGGCACGTCGAGCATCGCAAAGGCGGTAACCCGCGTCGGCACGGCGCGGGCCATCGCATAGCCGACCGGTACGCCCATATCATGTGCGACAATCGAGAAATCATGATGGCCAAGCGCATCCATCAGGCCAAGCAGCACGGCACCGACCTGCTTCTTGCCATAGCTCGATGCAGGCCGCGCGCTGTCGCCAAGCCCGGGGAGATCGGGAATGACAAGCGCATGATGCGGCGCCAGCAAAGGCGCAACCTTGCGCCAGGACCATGATGTCTGTGGCCAGCCGTGGATCAGGATGACGGGCTTGCCGCTCCCGAGCGTGCGAAATGCAACCGTCCGTCCATCACGAGCCGCCCACGTTAGGACATCGCCAAAACCCGCCATGGCATTCCCGCTTCCCGGCAGCGTTGCCCAGAGCGGGCACCGCATAGACGTTGCGTGCTTATGCTTTCAGGCAGCGATGTGTCTCGGGCGCGATTGCGCAATCATGGCTGGATTGCGCAAATCCACATCTGGGTCTGGTTCCGATCCCGTCCCTTTGCCCGCGCTATCAACGACACCCTTGAGCTTGAGCCGGCCTGCTCGATACGCCGCCAGTTTATGCTATCGTTGCCGCGGTTCCGTATGGCAGATTGGGGCACTGGGAGCTTTGCATTTTGCGTGGAGAGAGGCGGCCGGGTTAAGTTCCGCAAGGCTTCGGCCGGTTTACCTGGCAGGCTGCGTTGGCCTGGTGTCTCGCCCGCTCGATCGCGCTCGCCCACGATTGGAGGCCTCTAGATGAACGCTCAGGCGCCAGTTTTTGCGAGCTACCGGGAGTTTTGCGAGGCAACCTACGGAAGCTTCGTGAAGCGCATCGATGCCTTGCCGATCGCCACGCTGGTCATGAGCGAACAACCAGCCGGGGATGGATCGGTGCAAGCCAACCCCGATCTCGTCCTTGGCCGCATCAAGCATGGCCGGGGGACCTATTGGGCCGATCTGGGGAGAGGGCGGTTTCAGGGCCATCTGGGTACTGCGGACACACTGTTGCTCGCACCGAACACGCACAGTTCCATCCGAAGTTCGGCAAGGCACGGCGTCGAACTGCTCGCTCTCCCGTACAACACGATCCGACAAACGTTCGGCAAGGAGCTCGATCTGCCGGCCGATGGAGATTTTGGCGCGCTCCACGCCGGCGCCCTTGCCAATCCGGCCTATTCGCAACTGATGGTCATGCTGTTCAGCCGAGACACCTACGGCGGGACAGCAGAACGGCTTCTACTCGAAGGTGCGCTGACCTCATTGCTCGCCTTGCTGTCGCTTGAGTTGGGCCACACGGCCCGCGCGCCTGGCCACCGTGGGGGCCTTGCCGGCTGGCAACTGCGCCGCGTGCATGATGCCTTGGCCGCTGTCGAAGCGCAGCTCAGTTTGGCGGACCTCGCTGCTGCAGCCAACCTGTCACCTTTTCATTTTGCGCGCGCCTTCAAGAGATCGACAGGCATGCCGCCCCACCGGTACCAGACGTTTTTGCGGGTCGAGCGTGCCAAGGAGTTGCTGGTCGACCGCAAGCTCTCGATCGCGGATGTTGCTGCATCGGTCGGTTACACGGATCAGAGCCACTTTGCGGCAACATTCCGGCGAATCGTCGGTGCGACACCATCGCAATACCGCCGCGAGCGAACCTTCTGACCCGCGATAGCCTGCCAGTACCCCTGAAGGACGCCAGGTGGGACATTCCTGCCGTTCCCTAGCGAGATATCGAACGGCAACGCTTGGAATCATCCGACGTTCGGCGTGTT
Organism: Vaucheria bursata; assembly: GCA_032358265.1. NCBI lineage: Eukaryota > Xanthophyceae > Vaucheriales > Vaucheriaceae > Vaucheria > Vaucheria bursata. The sequence continues at coordinate 17,310 of JAULBW010003450.1, read as the reverse complement.
GCCGGCCTGCACCCCTGAGCGACCGGCAACTTGCGTGCAATCCGGCTCCTGCCCGGCCACGGCCTGATCGAGAATAGACGCAGATACTTTGGCGTTGACGTGGAAGACGCACTTGCCCTCGCCGAAAACACTGAAATCTGATCCCTTGGCTCCTGGCAATGCTGCGGGGAGCCAGCCTTGGAGCGTTCCGGGCTGTCCCGGTGCGCCATGATGCGCAGACGTCACTTCATGCTTGCCACTTGTGGCATCAGCGCGACGATGACACCGACTTCATCAACAACGCCGGAGGGAAGCCGAATGAAGACACGGCCGCGATAGTCGATATCCAGCCGCGCCGTGCTGGTCGGCAGGGCCCAGGCATAGTCCGGCGAACTGGGCAGGGATTTCTTCCCAACCGGCCGCCGCTGGACGCCATCATAGGCGTCAATGCGGCCACTGCGGGTGATGTAGTAGTCGTTGGGGTCGGCATAGAGGATCAGCCGCGCCATCATTTCCAGATCCGATCCCTGAGCGCCTTCGCCATCCGGGTCGTAGCGATCCTGCCGCATGGGCTGCAGACCTCGGCCCTGGCGCACCTGTTCCACTTCGGCGTTCAGCATGGCTTCGGCATTCTGCCAGCCGTGCAAGATGGCCGCCATCCGATCCTTGCGGCCCGGATGCGTGGGAGTTGGCTGTTCGGGCATGATGTTTGCTGCCGCGGCGACGGTTTCGACTTGCGTGGCGCCAAGCCGCGCGAGGACAAATCCCGAAAACTGGTCAGCTTCAAGTTCATCGCGCCATGGTTCGCTCGGCTGACGCAAGGTGTGGCCCGCAAGGTGGTGGCCAACCTCGTGCGCGAGGATGCTCATCGCGCCCCAATCAGGGCAGATCTTGTCTGCAACCTGCGCCATGAAGCGCGGGTCAAACAGGATCACCCGCTGCCCGTTGATCATCTCTGCCGCAGCCGGCATGGAGGCGTCGGCCACGAGCTCGAGGTTCATTTCGAGGCCGCTGGCATGAACGACGCGGGCAACCTGTTCGCGCGCCTCTGCAAGATCGGCAGCCGCCACATCCTGTTGACGCCCCAGATAGCCCAGCGCCACGGCGCCGTGCCGGCGGACATCGCGGGGCCAGGCATCCTGGAGACGCGCAGCGGACCATTCCCGGCCGAGTTCGCATTGCCCATGGGCCCTTGCCGGCATGGACTGGGCAGCCGACGCTGTTGATCCGCAGACCAGCATGGCGGCGGCCATGAGCGCCGCGCAAGATGCAAGACGGCGCATGGTCAATTCGCCAAGCCGCGAGGAAGCGAATTGCAGCGCACCCTCGGCCGCGTTTGGCGGGTCCGTCAGCCGAAGCGCGGATGAAGGGTCGTTCCTGCAGATCGGCGTGCGCACGGATGCCTCCTCTTGTTCCGCAAATCAATGAAATGACGATATATTCTTCGTGCCTGGACTCATTCTTGGTCGGGAAATTATGATGCAGGCGGGATTCATCGGGAGGCATGGCTCCGGTTGAATCCCGCAATGTCTTCGCGCATGAGCGGCCGCGACCGGGTTTGACCGTGAGCCGATCTCGCCGCGTTTGGCAGGGTGCCGCGTTGACGGACTATGTGGAGCCTGAAGGGAGCCGGGGCCGGATCGCCGGGTTCCACCCTCGGCAGCCCGTTCCCGCTCCGCCGTTCAGCTCAGGACATTTTCGCCACTCTGCCTGCTCCCCCGACGGGTCGAGGGTGCTGACGGCCCCAGCAGCACGTAGCCGCCGCCAGAGTGCGGCATGATCGACCAACCCTTGTGCAGTTTCTTGCGCAAACGGGAGATGGCCATCATCAGCGCGTGCTCGCCGATTTCGATACCGCGGCTGCCCGCAGCGCGCCGCAGATCGAGCCGCGAAACCGGAGTGCCCGGTTCCTCGCAAAGCAGGAGCATGATCTTGATTTCGCCACTCGTCAGAGCGGCTTCGTCGCTGGCCAGACGAACCGTCGACAGGGTCGCCGCCCCTTCACTGGCCCTGCGCCTTCTCGTCTCGTAGCGTGACCAGTGCGCCCGCATGCGCGCGACAGCCTCGGCGGGCGGCGTGCGGACCACATCGAAGACATCGTCGATACCGCCCCGTAGCAGGGCGGCGCGCCGCGCGGCCGTGCTGCCATGCATGAGACACACCACAAGGTGCTGGCGCAGCAGCATCCGGCTGCGCTGGTAAGCGGCGGCGATGCGCTTCACATCGTTGCCGCCGATCACCACCACATCGCAATCGGCATTCAAGGATGTCAGCAACAGGTTTTCACTGCCGGGGAAAGGGCCGGTTTCAAAGGACCCGATAACAGCCTTCAGCCAGTTCTCGCGCTCCTCCCAATGCGCATCGCCCAGCGGAACATAGTGCACGCGCATTTCCGTGCGCGGGATCGGCTCGACCGACAGGCAATCGTGGTCAAGCGGGCGTTGGTGTTGCCCAAGGCAAGGATGCGCTGCGATGCGTGCCAAGCGCTCGTCGCCGGTGGATAACGGGGGGCACAGCATGGCGGTTTCCCCGGACGGTATTGAACCTGTGAACATGCCTCATCACCAATCTGCTTGCGGGCTTCAGGTGCATCCGCCCTGGACAGGCGGAAGCCGGCCGCCACAGGACTTGGCTGCTGCGGGGCGATCCCGGAAGTGACAGTGCGTAAAGCAGCGAGGATGTTGCGCCGGCACCAGAGGCGCTTTCTGCAGGCAGAAGGGGTGTAGAAAGCGCGATCTGGCAAGGGCTTGCGGGCGTTTTGCATCCGCAGCGCAGCCACGGACAAAGCGACCAAACAAGTGTTTGGTAGAATCGTATCGAGAGGCGTTACATGGCCAGATGTAACGCCTGCGCGTCGCCGGCCGAGTGTTCGGGGATCGGCCGGCGCAGGCCGAGGGCGCAGCGACCTGCAAGGGCGGTAAACTTTTACGGAATCAGAATCTTAACCCCGTAACATTCTCGCGCATCTCTGCCGCGCAGTTGTCTGTCGGACCGTTTCGGACTAAGCAACTGTACGAAGGGGACACCATGAGCCTTCCCTGGTTGCCGCAGTTCTTGCGCCGGCCTGCTCGGGTGGTTTGCAGCAATCTGGACACGTGACGACCGATCAATTCGCGATGGGGCCGGGAACACCCGAAGACACTCAGACTCAGGGCAACGAAGCGCTGGGGGCTGAAGTCGAGCGCGTGATCGCGAGTGAGTTCTTCGCCAAGTCAGCCGTGCTCTCAAGACTGTTGGTTTACCTGTGCCGCGAGACGCTTGCGGGACGCGACGGGACACTCAAGAGCTATACCGTGGCAGTTGAGGGACTGGGCCGCGCACCGGATTTCGATGCGCAATCGGACAGTTATCCGCGCGTGCAGGTGGCGCGACTGCGCAAGCTGCTGGAGACGTACTACGCCGGGGATGGCGCCAGCGATGACCTGTGCCTTGCCATTCCAAGCGGCTCCTATTCACTCAAGCTGTTGCCGCGCGCGGTGGCCTATCCGGGTTTGCCGACCGCCGAGACGCGCAGCGAGGCTGCCAGTGGCGTGGATACTCTTGCGCCTCCCGCGCCTGCAGTCGCTCCCGTGCCGGCAAGGCGCGCCATGGTGCGCATCTGGTTGCCCCTTCCAAGCCGCCCGATGGCGCTGGCGATCACGGCCTTGGCGGTTCTCGCTGCCCTCGGGCTGATGGCCAGTTACCTGCTGCGGCCGAAAGCCCAGATTGGTTCTGCCCCGCCGGTAAGCGCCATCGTGGCGGTCAGCCCGATGAGCGCCGACGGCGATGCCAGCTCCGCTTCAATCGCAAGGAATGCAACCGCCATTCTGCTGGATGGCCTCAGTCGCTCATGGCTGCTGCGCGTGCAGACTTCGCCCGAGCGGCAGCAAGCTTCGGAACGGGGCCATGTCTACCGGCTCGAGACCCAGCTTGGCGCCCCCGCGTCCGAGGGCAGGACAATCTATGCCCGGCTGTTCGATCAGGCCACGTCCACGCTGGTCTGGTCGCAGAAGTTCGAGGTCAAGCCAGGCGATGACGCGCTTGCCGAAGCCATCGATTCCCTCGTGGCGCGCGTGGGCGGCACCTTTGGCGCCGTCTATTCCAGCGAGTTTGCCCGCCTGAAGGACGTCTTCACGCCGGGGTATGCCTGCGCCCTGCATTATTTCCGCTACACCACCACGCACAATCCGCGGATGCAGGCACGGCTGGCCGCGTGTTTGCAGCAGCCAGCGCCCGAACAGCGCCTTGAGGGGACGCTTCAGGGGCTGAAAGCCATGTCGCTCATGGATTTTCCTGTTCCGGCAGACCAGCGCGAGACCATGATCACAAAGGCTTGGCAGATCGCCCAATCGGCGGTTGCTGCCTATCCTGACGACATGCTCGCGAACTTTGCCGCGTCGCGCCTCGCCTTCGCGCGGAGCGATTGCGAAGTGGGTATTCGCCACGGACGGCTGATGCTCGCGCAGAATGATACCGACCCGGTGCTTCTGAGCGTCGTCTCGACGCTGATGTCCTATTGCAATGCGCCCGGTGCCAGCGAACTGGTCGACCGGGCATTCCGGTTTCAGATCGAAGGCGATACCTCGGCGCGCATGCCGATGATCTTCACGGCGATCGCGACCCATCGGCGCGATCGGCTCGAGATCCTGTCCACGCTGCCGGTCCAGCAAGACGCGGAGAACGCGGCGTACAATCACCTTGCCAACACATTCCTGTTTGCCGCGCTGGACCGCCGCGCCGAAGCACAGGCGAGTTGGGCGATGTATCGCGCGGCGCTCGGGCAGCCGCCGAACCGGACCGCTGATGAACTTGTCGCCGAGTTCGTGCCCTCGAAGCTCTCGCGCGAGAAAGTCGTTCAGTTCCTGCGGGCCAAGGGCATCACACCCTGAACCCCGCGCCGGCTGCTTGTGCAGCCACGGCCGTCGACGCGGTTTCGGCTATGGTGCCTTGGTCTCGGAGCCAAAGCGGAATGTCAGCGATGCTCCGAACGTGCGGGGGTTGCCGGCAAGCTTGCGAATGGCGGTGCTGCCGGGAAATGCGCCGTTGCGCAGGCCAAAGGCGCCATCAAGGATCTGATAGGCGTTGAAGTTCGCGTAATGCCGATCGGTCAGATTGTCCCCGAACAGCGCGAGAGCCCAGCGATCATCGCGTCCCTTGAGCGAGATCCGCGCGCCGAGCAGGGCATAGGCCGGTTCGATCGTCTGCGGGTTCGCGTCGGTGGTCGGGCCGAGATACTGGCTGGAAACGAAGCTGGTGTGGGCAGAGACTTCCCAGCCCAGCCCGGATCGGGTGAGTTGCCCCTGCCAGGACGCGGCAAACGAGCCTGACCATTCGGGCGAAAACCGCGCGCGCTTGCCGGTCAGGTCCTGTGTTCCTCCGAGGCCGGGAAGCCCGGATGCCGTCGGAAAGGTCAGAAACCGGGAATCGAGGTAAGCGACGGCGCCCGAAAGAGTGAAGCCGCGCGCCGGCGATATGTTCGCTTCAAAATCAATGCCCTGTTGCCGCAGGTCGCCGGAGTTCCCGAGCAGGAACGTGGTTCCGAGCACCGCGCGGTCCTGATAATCGTGGACGTCCATGCGATAGAAAAGCAGACTTGCGCTGGGGCCGCCGCGCGGCGCGCGGACCTTGAAGCCGACATGCATGTCGGTGACCGTCTCCGGCCGGAACGTCCGCTTTGTCTCGACCAGTGCGCCGGTCGCGTCGAACGTTGAAAGCGAAGGGCTGCCGCCACCGGAATTGTAGCCGCCCGATTTGAATCCGGACGAGTACCCGGCGAACGCAAGAGCATGGTCTGAAATCGTATAGTTGAGGCGCAGTGTGCCTGAAACCTTGCGGTTTACCAGCGGCGGCAAGGTCAAGGCTTCCACCGCCCTGAGCCGCTCAGCAAAGGGATTTGGCACCTGCTGGTCGAAGGTGCCGTCCTTGCTGTCGCGCGTGAACCGGGCTCCGAGGCTGAGGGACAGGCGCCTGCCAAGATAGATGTTGGCCTGCCCATAGGCGGCAAGGCTGGTGGTGGACTGGGCAAACCGCAGATCGGTCGCAGCGCCGCCCGCGGCGAGCGCTGCGTTGCAGGCATCCCGGCGTTCCCCCGCCGGACGGATCAGCAGATTGCAGAACTGACTGCCCGGCACGAGGCTTTCCCCGATGCGGAATGTCTCGTGAAATAGGTAGAGGCCCGCGACCAGATCCAGCCGCCCGCCAAGCCATCCCCGCGCGGGCGAGATGTACTGCAATTCCTGGCTGAAACTGCTGGAAGCGAAGCTGTTCTGGCGCGACAGGACGGAAATCGGCAGCAGCGTGCTGTCGCCATCGGACTGGTTGTTGCGCCAACGGCGAAGGCCACTGACAACGAGCAGGCGCGATGCGCCCAGATCAAGAGAAAGCTTGCTTGAAAAACCGAAATTCCGGTCATTCTGCTGCGCGACCACCACCTGGTTCACGGTCGTGTCATTCAGGTTGGTATCCGGTAGGGCACCGCCCAGCAAAGTCTTGAGATTGGCAAACTGCGCTGCCGAGACCGAGCGCCGATCGAAATCGGCGGCAACAAAGCCATCGCCTCCGACTTTCGCATAATCAGCCCGGAGCAGCCACTCGGCCGCTCCCAGATCAAGCTTGAGGCTCCCGCGGAGAGCGAGTGTATCGCGGCCCCCGTACCGTTGGTGATCGAACCTGTTATGCCAGAAGCCGCCGAACTGCTCTGCAAGCCCGGCAATGCGTAGGGACGCATCAGCAGACAGGGGCACGTTGATGACGCCGTCCACCTTGAAGCGGTCTGCGGTGCCTACCTCCTGCGTCAGGCGCAGGCCAGCGGCGGCCTTGGGCGTCGCTGTGAAGAGCGACAGCGCGCCGGCGCTCGCGTTGCGTCCGAACAAGGTTCCCTGCGGGCCGCGCAACACTTCTCCGCCAGCGAGGTCGAGAAATGCGCCGACCATGGCTCCGGTGCGCGGGATGTATATGCCGTCAACAAAGGTGGCGACGCTCGGTTCGATGGCGGTATTGGAAGCCGTACCGATGCCCCGGATGCTGATCTGGGTCGAGGCGCTGACGGAGCCCATCCGCACGGCGGCATCGGGAGCAATCCGGTTGAGATCAAAGATCGACTGGACGTGACGTCGCTCCGTTTCGTCCGGGGTAACAGATGTGATCGCCACGGGCGCGAGGTTGCGCGAATTGAGGCGCGACTGGGCTGTCACGACAATGATGCCCTGACCTTCGACCGCATTCGCTGCCTCGACAGCCGGCGGCGCCACAATCTCGGTCATTTCTGCCGCTGGGATATCCACTCGCCCTCTAGCCTCTTGGATCGGCTGCTCCTGCCCTTAGCGTCCCATAAGTAGTTTCCGCATGGATCATCAAGGACGGATGCGCGGTGCGACCTGGTCCGTGGCTGCGTGGATCAGGTTCGGCCGTCAGTGCTGCGAGAGGTGAACGACGCAATCCGGTCGATCCATACCGCTCCAATCCCCACTGCCGCCCTCTGCAAACGACGATCAGCCTCCCCCGACGACAATCTGAATCCCCGCCCTGGACAGCTCCAGATTCCGCTTCCAATTTTTGAATATTATGATAATGAAAAATCGCTTACGTCGCATGCGACGGATAATCGGCAGCTATTTGCCACCCCTTATCCCTTTCGAGCACTACTAAAGCCGGGACGCGTCATTCTTGGCTTCTGCCTGTTATAATCGGGATACGGGATTATTGATATGACTATCGGCACTGTTAAATTCTTCAACGTCGACAAAGGTTATGGCTTTATCACGCCGAATGGCGGCGGCAACGATGCCTTTGTCCACATTTCAGCCGTTGAACGCGCCGGTATGCGTACCCTCGACAAGGATCAGCGCGTCTCTTACGAGCTCGAAACCGACCAGCGCGGCAAGACCTCTGCGGTCAATCTCCAGACGGCGTGATTGATTTGGTGGCAGTGTGGCCAACGCGGCCCCGCTGCCCTGTTCCTTGTATCAAACTGCCATGACCGGAGGCCGCAAATGACTGATCCGAAATATCGCCCTTTCCTTATCAATAAGGATGTCGACGGAAATGTCCGGCTGACAGTGCGGACCACCCGCTACAATTCCCAAGGCTACCCGCTGGTAACAGCGGAGCTTCAGGATGAACTGTTCAAGACTGCTGCCGCGGCTCGTGCCTTCGCGCAGGAACATTTCAACGCGCATCAGGGTGAATACGCGGCGAAATAGCGTAGCGAAATTCGGCCCTTCGCCGCCCGGCTACACATTCGGCGATCATCCAGCCATTGATGCGTTGGGCCTCCCTGTTTGCGAGGCCACGGCATTCGGCAGCCAAAGGCGGCATCATGGCCAAGGTTCAGAAGAAGTCGAACAAGGAAGCGCGCCAGCCCAAGGCCGCCAAACCCGGACCGGTCGGGATCGTCACGATCAAGACCTGATAGTCCAGCACGCGCATTGCCGCCACACTTGGGTCCATCGCCCTAAGGCCCATGATCGCGGCAAGACAGGCAGACTTGGGCAAGAGACGCCGCCTTGCTGCAGCATTGCCTCCCTCAAACATGAGATCCCGAATGGACATCAACAAAGAATATGCGGCTCACCAGCACGCCATGATGCGTGCTGCGGGCGCGACCAGCAACGGCGAACGCGCCGAGCATTTGTCTCGAGCCTCCTTGATCGCCGGCGATATCAGCGTTTTTCAGCATCAGCTCGGAGCTGCTGCAGCCTGCGCCTGGAGCCTTGCTCAGATTTCGGCGCTTCGACGCGGCCTCAACTTCAACCACTGATCCTGAGCTTCACTGCCGAGACGGGAGCCAGATCGCCGATCGGGATGCCCCTCCTCGTGTCGCTCTGGCGCGCCATCATCCGCGGCGCTGCGCTGCGGGCGGCAGCGAGCCACTAAACGTACTCCCGCCATTTTCACGCAAAGGAGGACCGGGTTTGGGCAACGTTACGATGGCCGCGCCAAGGGGCGCGCTTCTGGGCATCAGTCTTGCGCTGGCCGGCTGCGCCACGATCAACCGCGAGCCCTTCAACGAGCGCCAGCAGGCCGAGGCCGTGATCCCAGGCATGCCGCAGGCCCGTTTCTGGGGCGATGAACCCGGCACCGCGCGGCTGATGGCACCGGCTTACAGCAGCGCCAATGGCGAACGGTCGATGCTCGCGCTTTCCGGCGGAGCGGATAACGGAGCCTATGGTGCGGGCCTGCTCGGCGGCTGGACAAGGTCCGGCAGACGGCCCGAATTCTCGGTCGTCACCGGCGTCAGCACCGGCGCGCTGCTCGCGCCGTTGGCTTTCCTTGGCCCGGATCAGGATGCGACGCTGGAAAGGCTCTTCACCACCATTTCCGCCAGCAACATCTACAGAAACCGCTTCCCCCTCGCGATCCCGCTTTCTCCCAGCATTGCCAGCACCAAACCGCTCGCGCGGATGATCCACGACGTCATGACCGATGCCCTGATCGACCGGATCGCGGCAGAGCAGGCACGCGGGCGGCGCCTGTTTGTCGGCACCGCCAATCTCGATGCGCAGCGCACGGTCATCTGGAACATGGGCGCCATCGCCGCCAGCAAGGCCCCCGGCCGCTATGCTCTGTTCCGGCAGGTTCTTCTCGCTTCCTCGGCCATCCCGGCCTTCTTCCCGCCCGTGATGATCCAGGCGGAGGCGAATGGCCGAGCGGTCAGCGAAATGCATGTCGATGGCGGCACCACGGCGCAGATTTTCGCGCTGCCCGATCAGGAGATCGTCACCAGCCAGTTGCCCACCGCGCACCAGCAGCTTCACATCTACATGATCGTAAACAACAAGCTGAACGGCGAGTTCCACCTCGTCAAACCGCGCACTGTGCCGATCGCCAGCCAGGCCATCACGCTCAACATGCGCCGATCGATGGCCAGTACAGTCAACCTCAGCTATCTCTATGCCAAGGCGCACGGGGTCGATTTCAACCTCAGTTTCATCGACAAGGACTACCCCCGATCGGACAAGGGCCTGTTCGATACGCAGGTCATGCGCGCGCTTTTCGCCTACGGCCGCAAACTCGGCGAGACCGGCACATTCTGGGCCAAGCGCCCGCCCGATCAGGACGAGTAGCGCCGGCGGTCGCCACCCTATTGGGTGCCGCACGAGCGCTGGCGGAGACAACCCTGCTAGCTCCAGGACACGCACCCGAGCGCTTGCCGACCACCTCCTGTGACAGCGATCGGCGGCGCCCTGCTCAGACGACGACCCAAGCAACGCCGCGCCTTGGCGGCAATCTCATTTGATCCGAGGTGCTGCCGGCAATGTGGATTTGCGCAGCAAACGGAACACGTGAGCTTCGAGCGTAGTCGGTAGCCAATCCGACATGCGCGCAATTTGCCGAACCTGCCCCATGGTTCCGCCAGCGTGGTATCGCCGTGATGCCTATGTGATGCCCGTCAATCGATTGATCACGGCACGGCCAAGGAAAGGCAACATAAGTGATTGAAAATGGTGCCGCTTACGTGACTCGAACACGTGACCCCATCATTACGAATGGTTATACTGCAATGCAGCATTTAATTATTTTTCAGAAGTTTAATCCCTGGAAAGCGTGGGAATATGCCAAAAACCAGTCCCTGCCCAAACTTAGCTGAATTCCGGAATGACGAACATCCTAGCCAAAGCACTTTGGTAGGACACTTTTGCGGAGAGTGACCCGGCCCAGACCCGGTCGGAACTCAATCACCGAAACCGAATGCAACACTGTGCCATCTGGCTGGCTACTCGGTCGCGGTCAAAAGATCGATGCTGCTCTGGCTGACAAGCGTCCGGCTGCCAACGCGCCTTGCGGTTAGCTTACCTTCATTAATCAATCGATAGATCGTTGTCCGCCCAAGGCTGAGTTGCGTCCCGGCCTCCTTAACAGTCACGAATTGGCGCTTTGGCTGGGCCTCTAGCCCGCCTTGCGCTTCCAGGCGGCTGACGACTGCGCGTGCGATATGATCTATGGAAGCGCTGTCCAGCCGAACGCCGCCGGTCAAACCATGGGTATCCGGCAACAGCGGGACGGTTGGAAGGCGCTTAATCAATTGATCAAGGTCACGCAGACGCCAGACGATCGCTTCGCTTGCACCGTCGATCGCGACAGGTAGTACGCGCCATTTTTCGGCCAGCCCCCTAAACTGGGCACCAGTCAACGACAGATACCGGCAGGCATCGTCCAACGTGACCAACGCTGGCCATCCTTCAATCTTCAGCTGGGTTTGCATCAAATACCTCCACGCACGCGTGCGGTGCGCTTGTTCTCCGATACCGATGCACTTGCTGGGCTACGCCGGCTTTGACCTTGAGCAAACGCAAGGGATTGACGGCAGGCTGCCCTTGGTGGAAAGCCCGCCACAGCCGATCTATCGTCGCATCGAGCGGGTATAGCTTAGTGGTAAAGCACCAGCCTTCCAAGCTGGCTATGCGGGTTCGATTCCCGCTACCCGCTCCAGATGCCAATCAGGTCACTGCTGGCAGTTCAGCGCTCCCACACAACCATACTGCCTAAAGTCGGCCAGCTTGGCGTGCCAGCATTTACCTGAACAGAGCATCTTGACGTGGCGTTTTCGGCTGAGACCAAGCCGCCCTTGGAGTCTGTACTGGGCGGCGTGAAGGTGCGTTGGTAGTCTTTCCTTTGGCCTAGACGGGCCTTTCACGAGCAGCCATGTATAGGGCATGATTAGTCACGAAGATAACCATCCGATCGGCGTCGTCGCTGAAGAGGTGAATGAGGGTCGGCCTCCTGTTGAGGTCGAAGTTGGGAACCAACCAGCATCTCCAGTATCCACCACCGAAGGTGATGCACTGGCGGCACCCGTTCCCGCTGGAACTTCCCCCACTTCGACAGTGAGCCAAACTTCGCCTTCGCCGTCTTTGGCGCTGGTCGACACAAGATCGGTACGTGCGCGTCGTTGGAGCACGTTAGATTCGATTACAGTTCGCGGGTTTAAAGCCACGTCCGAAGCGACGATTCCGTTGGATCGCGTCACGATCCTTGTCGGACCAAATGGATGTGGAAAGTCCTCGGTCCTGCAGGCCATTCATTGGGCCGCGCGAGCAGCCAGCTATGTTCTTCCTAAGAATACGAAGGAGATGATTTCCTTTGAACGCCTTGATTACGTTCCTTCCAGCGACCCGCTGACAACCCTCCACAAAGGGGAACTGAGGTCAGATGCGGGATCAACACCGGTGGAAGTCGTGTTTACGCATCGGCCTGTCGGCGAGGACAGTGTTCAAGCGACAATTCGAATACGTGCGGCGCGCAATCGCGGTGGGATTACCGCGTATATGGATGGTGCAAGCGCGGTTACACCATACAAACAGCGCTATCAGTTTATCACAGCCTATATTCCTGGGCTCGCAGGCCTTTCGGAAAAAGAATCTATCTTAGCGCAACCAACCTTACGGCGCCAAGCAGCCAGCGGTGATGCTGGCGGAGTACTACGAAACATTCTTCTCAACCTACGCAGTCGGCGTTCAGATGAGAACGATGACACTCAGGGATTTGTGAGGCTTCAGAGGCTTAATGCCCTAGTTCAGCAAGTTCATCCGGGAGTCCAAGTCAACGTCGCATTCGACGATCGCGAAGATTACCACATCTCCGCGACCATTGTAACGGAAGGTCTAGCTGCGCAAAGCAGGCCTCTTGAAACAGCGGCCACAGGAGTTCTTCAGGTTGTTCAGATATTTGCGTATCTAATTTTGTTTGAGCCGAAAATTTTGCTTATTGATGAGCCTGATGCCCATCTACATCCTGATAAGCAGGAACGGTTGATCGAAGCATTAGAGCGGGCGGCGCCGGAGTATGACACCCAAGTCATTCTAACGACCCACAGTCCCCATATTGTTAGGGCAGCTAGCCCTGCGGCTAAACTCGTCTGGATGCGTGAGGGCACTGTTGAGACGGACGATGATGAAGCTATTCGTCGTCTTCTGGGCTGGGGTGGTTTGGACAAGGCAGCTCTGTTTTTTGTCGAGGACGAGGACGACAAGCCCCTGCGAGCGATACTTCGGCAATGGCCAGATCTTGCAAGACAGGTTGCGGTATGCAGATGCTTTGGGATCGACAATTTACCCAAAGATAAACTGCTCAAAGGTTTACTGATCGACGGTGAGCTCAAGATCAATGCGCTTATCCATCGAGATGGCGATTTCATGACGGCGGAGGAAGGCGATAAATGGCGAGCAAGCTTTAAAACGCCGGGTGTATTTCCCTGGGTAACTCAAGACTCTGACATTGAAGCTTATTTTTGTGGCGCAGAATATCTCGCCAAGCTTTATGAAGTTACAATCGAGCAGGCAGAAGCATGGAGATCTGAAGCAGCCAAGGCCGTCAACGGCGCACGTCAGACATTTCTAGATAAGCGGGCGAAGGTTGTGCGCGCACTCTGGCCAAACGGCGGTTCTCCGAATGCAGAGACCATGTGGGATGATGCTGGTGGAAACTCCCCTGCTACCGTGAAAGGAAAGCGCCTTCACGCGGCCCTGAAGCCGATCATAAAGGCGGCAGGATTGAACAATGCTCTCCTCAATTCCTTTGTGATACCGGACAATTTCATAATGGCGCCAGACTTGAAGGCGATCATCGAAGAAGCAACCCAGAGTGAGCTCGGTGCCCCACCAGCGAACGCGGCACCAGCCCCCACTTAACATAACGCCCGTTCTCTGACTGGGCTCAGATAGCCACGGACCACACCTCGATGCCTGGCTTCTCCAGCTTCGGCCGACGCTCCAAGCCCGGATAGAGCGGCGAGGAAAAGAACACATACCGGTGCGGTTGGTCGTGCTGGGCGAGCTTCGCAAGGTCCTTGGCGAGCTTGCTGTTGTTGCGCGGATCGACAGCAGCGAAGGTCTCCGCGCCGACAAGCCCCGGCTCGACGCTCATGATGTCCAAATCCATGGCCATATGCGCACCGGGCGCTAGATCGAAACCGCCAGCTTCCGGGTGCCGCTCCAGCAGATAGCGCGCTGCCTCCAAGGCAACGAGGTATGTGAAAGTCTGGTTCACTTGCTCGATGCAGTTGAGCGGATGCCCCTCGGTCGGGTGCCAGCCGATCGGGTCGAACTTGATAGCCTTGAGGAATTCGAGGCCAGTGTGGTCCTGGGAAAGTAGCCATTCCCGCACGCGATCAGCCGCCGCGCCGATAGCTTCAATGTGCCTGTCCACCTCTTCAACGGAGGCAACGCGTATGGGCATCTCTCAGGCCTTTCCCCGATGAAAATCGCAAAATTACGAACGCTTAGCCATCTGGAACGGCTCGCCAGAAATGGGTTACAACAACAGCATGACCGTCTACGAATGCCCCGTGAGATGTTAGCACGAGGACGGAGAAGCCGTAGCTATCCCAAAGCGGAAAAACGCCGTCAGCACGCCGCCTCTTGACGAAGGTATAGTGCGTCGATTCATCATCTTCGGCGTCCTTGAAGTAGATGATCCCGCCTGCCGCGCTATCGTCGAGGCGAGAGCCTAAGTCCTCAGGGGAAATTATCCGAACTGGCCCTTGCAGGAGCTCTGGTTTCGATTCTTCCCGCCCAGACAGGACCTCTCCTAGCCACGAGATGTCGGAGCTTCGCTTCGTTCCAGGATCAAACCCATATCGAACCGCATCTACCGGCTTCTTGAACTCGGGGACGACCGCTCGGAAGCGCTTGCATGCCTCTGCGTGACACTTGAGTTCACCCAAGGCATTGAGGCAATTCAGAACACTGTAGACAGCACAAAGGGAATCTAGCGCCCCTTGCTGCAGCGGAAACGCTTTGTCCGGAAACACCAGTTTCTCCCATGTTGGCGCCCGCTTTCGCGGTTACAAAAGATCGGGCATCACGACGCTATCCCTTCATGAGCAGGAGTACCAGAAGCCATGGAGCCCTTTGAGATTGATACGCCATACGGACTGTCCGGGCTGCAGATCGGTGCAAGCCGTGATGAAGTCCGTGCCTATTTCGGGAACGGCTGGGAGGCCATTCGGGACGCCTCCAACAATGTACCAGCCGACCTCTGGCCAACGCTTGGGGTCACCGCGTTCTACACAGCTGACAGCAGGCTATTCTACCTCGCCCTCGAACGCTACAATGTTCGCCTCAAGGGGCATCGGCTGAATGCTATGCCCTTTGCCGCCGCTTGCGCCGCAATTGAAGCACTCTTCCCGGACGCGAGCACAAACAGCGATTTGACCGCATCGCCATCCGCACGGCTGGCCGTGTTGCGCAGCGAGCATCACCCCGAATGCACTGCCGCGACCTGCCTGTTTACGGATGGCTTTGAAGATATCTGGATGGATGCTGGAGTGGCCTAGGGCAGACAAAACACAAGAGCGTTTGCATCTTGGCTCCAATCGATTGGCACATTATCCACGTTGAAATCGGTCAAACAAGCCAGCAAGGATTCTTGATGCGAACTGTTTTATTAGTCGATGGTGGCTATTTACGCGTAGCGATAAAGTCCGCCGGACAGTACTATGACGCCGGAGTGATTTCAAAAGTTTGCTGGAGTTGTTTTTCGACAGACGAGTATGCATTTCGGATCATGTTTTACGATGCGTTGCCGTTTGACGGCAAGGTAAGGCGGCCAATATCGGGCGACGATCACTGGTTCCAGCCGAATGGCGATTGGCTGGAACAATTGGGTCGAATGGAACGGTTCGCGGTGCGCCTGGGCAATTTAAGCTTTCGCGGCTGGCGGCCAAGGCAGGGTCTAATTGTCGACCGTCCCTTACAGGATTCAGACTTCGAGCCGATGTTCGAGCAAAAGGGCGTCGATATGCGCGTTGGTCTGGATATCGCGACCTACTGCGAACGACGATCTGCTGATCGGCTGCTGCTTTTATCCGGTGACACAGACATGATTCCTGCGATGAAACATGCCCGAAAGGCCGGGCTAGAAGTGGGATTGATTCAGCTACCCGAACCTGTCTACGGACTCAGCAACACCATGAAATTGCATGCTGATTTCATCCGGAGCATCTATTGGCCTGCTCTCTGAGCGCTCTCTCGGGAGGCCGAAGCGCTGCAATGCGCGAAAAAAATTCTAGGAGACCACCGGACCCAAAGCCGCAATAGCCTTAGGTCCGGTGGGAAATCTTGTCAGACGGCAGGGATCTGCGGCATGATCCTATAAATTCGATAGCCGTCGCGCTTCCAGAGATGGCCAAGGTTATCGTGAAGCAACTTGCCTACGTGTTGGTTGTTGTAACCAAGGTGCGCGATTGTGCCGACGATCGAAGGTCCAGCCGTCAGGTCTTCGTCAAGGCAAGCGATGATGAGTGCGATGACCTGTTCGTTGCGATTGCAGCCATCATGGATCAAATGCGCCTTCAGGGTTTCCAGACGACGAAACATCTCGGCCTTCTCGGCGGGAGTCGTGATGTGGGATGGGTTAGACATAGCATGTTCCTTGCTTGAATGCTGGCCGGCGCACAACGGAACGCGCGGCCTTTGAGTGGGGGTTGTTTCAGGCACTGACCACGGTCGGCACAGCCCAATTCACATTCATCTTCGCTGCGCCTGCCTCGACGGCTTGCATTAACGTCTCAGAGGCTAAGTGACTGTATCTCATGGTACTTTGGTGATCTGCATGCCCGAGGATGCGGCCGACGGCGAACAGATCGATCCCGGCATTGATCATGAAGCTGGCGGCGCTGTGCCGGAGATCATGAAGGTGTAGGCCGTGGAGCCCAGCCGCTTCGCGCGCCGTTTCCCAAGGGTGCTTGATGTCCGTATACGGCTTCTTGGTCTTTGGGTTCGGCAACAGCCACGGGCACTTGTCGAAGCGCGGCAGCTGCGCGATCAGGTCCAGCGCCGATTTCGATAACGGCACATGCCGCGCCTTGCCGGTCTTGCTGGTCGGGATGAACCACACCTTGCGCTCGATGCTCACATTCTCCCACTTCGCGTCGAGCAGCTCACGCTTGCGGGCACCGGTCAGCAGCAGCAAGCCTACGATGTTGCGCAGCTGCGGATTGATCGAAGCCTCGCAGGCCTTGAGGAGCCTCGCTGCATCGTCCGACGACAGGTATCGGTCGCGGGCGTTGTTGTACTTGGGGCGCGGGATGCCGCGCACCGGGTTGAACTTCACTCCCGGCGTTTGCCACTTCAGCGCCAGCTCGAATGAGCGGTTGAAGGTGATGCGGATCTTCTCGACCGTTGCCGGGGCCAAGCCGCTGGAGCGCAGCTCACCCAGCCAGCTTGCGACTTCTGGCGTGCTGATCTCGTCCAGTCGCTTCTTCCCCCAGCGCGGAAGCAAGTGAGTGCGTAGGACGGTCTCAGTGTTGCCGGGGGTCTTCTGGTAGCTTTCGGCGAAGGCCTGATGTTGAGCAGCCAAGTCCGCATAGGTCGGGACTGCTTTCTTCTCGGCTTTCGCAGCGGCTGGATTCCC
>JAULBW010003439.1:0-22531 GCA_032358265.1 Vaucheria bursata | reverse complement strand
ACTTCTATCAACACAAGTCAGTAAATGTAATGTACATGTTTCATTCTTGTTCATTG
Source organism: Vaucheria bursata (assembly GCA_032358265.1). NCBI lineage: Eukaryota > Xanthophyceae > Vaucheriales > Vaucheriaceae > Vaucheria > Vaucheria bursata. Next base: position 22,475 of record JAULBW010003439.1, on the reverse strand, counting down.
TATTTTGCATTCCTGACAATAAGATTATAGTAAATTTGCTTCCTTTATTTGTAATCCTTACCAGCCGGGGTAGTTGATACTTATTTGAATCAAAAAGATAATTAATTAACTAATTCATATGTTTACTACACTGGTGTGCCACTAATACCTTCCCTTCTTGACAATATTTCAAAATCAAAATTGCAATTATTTATCTTCTATTTACATCAGAAGGATTTTTGGCAATTTTATTAATGTATTAAAAAGTTTCCATTTAATCAATACCTCTTTGCTCATCTTCAATTGAATCTTTGTCCCACCAATTCCTATTCACATTGACCCTTCTTGCAAACTCATCGAGTTCATTTAGAGCAAATGTCATGTTTGTTGGTACTGAACATATTATAAAATGAAAGGGTATGTTTGAATGGATATAAGAACTGAAAAACAGACTTATATGTGAACAAACAAAAATGGTATATGATGATAATTATATATTTAATGGTTGCTGATGGTATTTTTAGTAGACAGTTTCAGCTTAAACAGTCCTAGCCTGTTTTAAAAATTTTCATGCCTTTAGCAAGTAAAAGTAGACTTTAACATAATGTTTACCAGTGTCACTATCCTCAACTTGATGAGCCACTTCCAGTTATTTATACCATCCAGACTAATAAAAAATGACCTGATGTACCTTTTGTACCATGAAACCTGATGTTGTGGTGTATAGCAAGACAGGCAAACAATGCAAAAGACTGAGAGTTCAAATATACATTAATATCTTGATCTGAATTGTGAAAAGTGACTACACTTTGCCAACACAACATTAATTAGTTCAGAAATACTATGTGACTAGACATAAAATAAAGAATATTTCAAGGAGGAATATCTACAGCTATAAGTAGAAAAGAATTTAATTTATAATATGAGTTGATTCCTGACACCTGAGCAAAGATAAATAGTTGAATTTCACTACCTGGCTCAGCAGATTTATTACTTTCTCTTTCTAACTATGGACAAGGATTATTGAGAGAGTAAGACATATAGTTTGATGGAATGGTACAACATATGTGGAAATGCTTTTGAGTTTCAAACCATTATTGATGTTTGGAGGTTTTTTCTTCAATAGCATTAAAGTCAGATTGATATTGTCATGGCCACAATCTACAGACCCAAATAACATGATTATCACTGCTTTTACAATAGCCTCATGACATAGATAAAAGAAAAATCCTGTCAGGATCTAATAAGTTTTTGCCGTGTATTATGTTTATTCATCTACAATTCTTTCAGGGATTGGTAATTATATCAATCTAATTCGGTTTATATGTGCAAGTATAGGTTGAAAATGTTGACAAGATTCACTCTTGTCAACACATGAACTAAGATAAATGAAATGGTATTGAACGTGTCGCACCTCCGTGTTTATATTGTTCTGGTTTTCTGGCTTACGCTTGATACAATTCATTAGTCTTGACAAATCCACCTTAAACATCTTCAGGCATTACAAGATGTTGCAATATAGCTAGAACCTTATCTGAATTGTTAGAGTCTTAAAAAATCTGCCTAACAATATATATGCAGTGTTGGGATCTGCAAATGCACTTCAGAGCAATGTTTATTTAATCAAACTCAATTTGTACAGAAGTATTAATGCAGCTACTGGTTGCAGATCATTTGTTTGTAGTTACAAGATAACTGGAGCCAAAACGAATACATTTTTTTCCACAAGGTGAAAAATAGTGTAAAAGGACAGTAATGAAGCCATTTTATACTGACATCTAATTATATATTTATACTGATACAGACTAGTGGTGTAAATGTAAAATTAATAGTTTTCTAAAGATACTTTTGATCTCATCCTAAATATTTCCCTGAATGAGTTTGTTCAATTTGTGCAGTAATTAATGATGAAAACTTATCAAGGCTGCATCTATCTTTTTGGGCAACTTAAAATGAATGGAAAAAATGTGTGGCGTTAAGAGCAATTCATACATTTAATAGCGTTTAAAATTTTGAGGCTAAGAATATTATACAATTGGCTATTTACTCTAGCATGTGAAGTCATATTTTTTTACAAGACTTTTTATGAAAATTACTCTTACTATGGATAGTTGTATTTGTAAACAGTTTTAGACAGTATTAAGACCCAAACTTGGGGGCAAAAAAGGTTCCTTGTAAATAACTGATGCCTATGCAATCTTTGGGATACCTGCATAAATTTTCACATCCATGGTAGATTGCCTTTTAGCAATAAACCAGTTTCTTTTCTTATTGAGATAAGATGCCATTTTTATGCACTTTTAGCATGAATATGACTTCAGAACTCTATAAATTTCCTCACTCTCTGTTAAGAACACCTAAATGTGTTAATACTGTTCGCAGATGTAACTGAAGAAAACAAAAGTGATAGCTCTATTTTATGTATATTCAAATCGAAAAATTGTACATGAGCATGAATTATACTGAGCCCTATAGTATATTCACAAGCCTTAAGTCAATTAAAACTGATCTACACCGATTGTAACAAGATTAAGTTAGCTGCCCATTTCCTATATAATTATTGCAACTTGTACTCTGCTCCTTAGTATTTACTGAGAAAAGATTATTTTCCCCGCATCGTCACATAAAGTAATTTTAATGATCAATCTTGAAAAAGCAACATATGAATCGGAATGATCAGAAAAATTTGCGCTCTGATAGGGAAATTGAACAGTTTCGAATGATTCAATGTCAAACACCGGCTACTTGAATTTACAAAAATATTTATCTAAGAAGAAATATAAAACTACATTGACTAGACAATGAATCAAATTTTACAATTTGCTGGTAAATCTATATGGACAGACCATTTTTTTGTGAATGCGCAAACTTCAAACAGTTTTTCATAAAATAAAAACTAATACAATAGAAATTTGCCCATGGCACTCAACCAGTGGCAAAAAACTATCTTGAGAATACTGCCCGAAAAATTTTTGCTGTGCAACACTCAACCGATTGTTGCACAGCGAAGTAGAAATTGCTGCAAATAAACATGAATAATGTGAAGACTGATATATTTGTTAAGTTAAATTCGATTTTTGCTTTATATCTTAACTTAGTTACCCTTAAAATGAATTTGAAAACAGTAATCATCAGATATAAAAACTATTTTTATTCAATGACTTATTACTTGTAAAAAATCAAATTGTATTCAAGTTTAGCTTCAGATTTTCGACTATAACACATCAATTTGGTGGTTCCAACAAATTCGTAATGAATTGACAGTAGTCTAACATTTCGTTTGAAATTATAACTATTGATAACTTTTGTATATAATAAATGAAAAAATTGTATTGAGTCCAATTTCATCTTCATATTACAAGATTTAACAAATTTATTCAGTGATCTTGACAAATCGTCATGCCCAAAGTTTCCTGCATATACATATATATTGTCCGGATCACTTTAAAAAAGCATATCATGCATTACTTACCAGCCACAACAGAAAATCTTTAGGGTGCTATGAAAATTGCCAAATAAACATCAGCTTCCTCTGTATGTTGAATATCCATAAGGATTAAGGAGTAGAGGGATGTGAAAATGCTGCGCTGCGTCCTGAACAGAGAAAACCACAGAGACTTCAGGATAAAAGGCAGTGCAAGATATTGAATTAAAGTAGGTTGCCGTATCAAATGTGATGCGATAAACTCCTACTTGAAGACTCTGCAAAAATATATACATAAAAAAAATCCACAAAGTTAATATTATTGCAAGAAAGATACTAGTCGAAAAATCAGAAGAAAAGTAACTCTACTCACTAGAAAAGTGACTAGAAATTTTTTCAGTCAATTAATTTTAAGTAGATACTCAAAATAGAATAATTTCAATAATCAATGAAAATAGTTTTTTTTGCAGATACCAATTATAATAATAAAAAGAATTTCCTTATATATATATATATATAAAGTCTATCATATAAAAGCTTAGTTTGTCAGACAATGCAGAAGTTAATTTGTTTACAGTACTTTGCGTATGCATAACTTTGAAAGGATACCTGAATCACCATTTTGCGTAAAAGTTGAGAAGGCCACATAATTAGTTTAAACCTTTCAGGAATTAAACTTCAATTGGACATTTCACTTTGGAAAATATTTCATGCATAAGATCGTATGTGTGTGAATATATGAAATTGGTAAAATCATAAGAACCAAAAACCATTACATAAAAAACGGGCCTCAATTTTGTAGCTTTTAGTACTGGATGCCAGAAAATACCAATTGACAGATTGGAATTGGCAGGGAACTCGGGCATGTTCAAGCCCTTTTGATTGATGATAGGATTAATCTCTCGATGAAGGAATACATCGAATCAGATAGAAATGTAGGGAAAATTTTAGCAGGTTTAATCATATTTGCTTGTACAAATTTTGTGGTGTTGGTTCCGAAACAAAATTTGAAAAAACTGGCACTTAGATTCTCTGTAGAGTATATCACAAAAAAATTTACTCAACTTCAAATTATTTCTGTTTTTTTGCTTAATAGTAACTTAATGTTTTACGAATTATCACCCTCTTTATCTTTGCATGTTTTAAAGAATGCAATGGAACTATTATAAAATTTCGTTAAGTACCAGCCAAAGAGAGCAATTTTTCAGTAACATTTGCGAGCCCAATGTATTTCAAGAGGTTTCCACCGAGACCATTTTTTCATTAATGTAGTTCTAACAAGATTCTATTAAGTGCAACACGTTATTATTACAAATTTGTGAAATAGAGATTATTAAATTTTTAATGGAATATATCGATATGATGCGATTCATGTGTCTCGGTGATATGTAACTGATTAAATATAAGTTTTTAATAGTTGTCAACGCTAGGACAAAAATTACCTGTGAGTTCAAACAAAGACCAAGAGCTCGACCATCACTGTTCGTTATTTCTCTTCCGATGAATATCCAGTCAATGCCATCTTTGAACTCAAGCTGAATCGGAACTCCTTCTGCGGGCCTTCCGAGTGCGGTATCAAGAACGTGTGATGTAATAGCAGATCTCATTTCTTTCTTGGGTTGATTAAAGCTTTTCTGGAGAAGACTTAGGCGCTGTTTATGCCCATCCATATCAATGATCAGCCAAAAGCTTGTTTTTGACAAGCACTGTTTTCCTTTATTCAATCAAGAAACTTGTTACAATTGAATTCCATAGCTAAAAATTATTCTCAGACAGTTACATATTTTTTCCCATAGACGAGTCAAGGCGTTCATATTTTTAGTGATGAAGTAACATCATGGATGACTTAGTATCAATTGAATGCAATCCTTCGACAGCTATAAAAACTCTGTCTTGAGCAAACTTCTAGATAATGCTGTGGATAAGAGTCCGAAGGGAAGTTTGGATGAAGGTGCAGCTGATATTGTACATCTTGTAAACCGACAGGATGATTATGTTACAACTAGCAGCTGCAGTGGAAGGATTGCTGTTTACGTATCGGGTGGTTCTATTTCAGGGAGTGAAGGCGCAGGCGATGGGAAAGGATTTGGTAGATGGCTCATTGCAAAGCACAGTCATGTTGATGCAAAAGATGTCACTAACTCGATAAATTCGCTTGACTTAAATCAATCTGAAAATAGCAACGTGAATGTTACCTTGAAGCACGAACCGTTTATACTTCACGTCAGTTGCCGTTCTTTATCGTCAGCAGAGTTTATATTAAAGGCTGGACTGGCCGTTGGCTTTAGAGAAAGTGGGATTGTACCTGGAGCAAATAGACGATATATGGTCGCAATCAGGACAACATCTGGTGCCTTACAAGTTCCAATTGTTCATAATGGGATCAAATTAATGTCTGATGATGTAATTACTAGTATTATATCAATTGCGAACACTCGCTTTGACGACAATGTCGTTCACACGTCAAGATTCCGCGAGAAACTTGTTGAAATGTTCTCGCCGATATTGAACCATACTGTAAATAACAATTATGAAGTTCCTTCTTGGATAAATATAAAATGGAAAAAGATTGCCAATTCAACTGATTCAATCAACTTTCAATGCTATGGACATTCATCAGTTTTTATAGGTGAAAATGATATTTTCACCTTTGGTGGTTATGGAAAAAGTTCAGCGAGTCCAAATTTATCGAGACAAGCTAGTCTACTACATGGAAATATAGTTATATCTGAGACAACTACTAGCCATTCTATCTCATGGGAAGTAATAGAAAGGTCTCAGCCATCGAATTCCCCGATAGCCCGAGAAATGCACTCATTATTATATATACCAGGCATTGGTAATTTCGGATTTATATGCCTTTACGGAGGTCGAACCTCTCCAAATAAACCACTTAATGACCTTTGGTTATATTGCCTTAAATTGAATGAATGGAAGAAAATTAGTGATAATTGGTTCAATTCTGAAGCTCGTTATTCGCACACGCTGACAGCAGTACATACATCCGCACAAACTTGCAAATCAGCAATTTTGTGTGGCGGGCGAAATTCTGACTCAGTTTTTAGCACGTGCTATTTAATCGAATGGAGATATGATTCAAATTCAGAAAGTCAATTTGATTGGCCAATTTTGGACTGGACACAGTTAAATCCAATACCGAAACCAGTCTTTCAACATTCTGCATGTTTTACTACAAGCGACTTCCTAGTTGTTACTGGAGGCTTGAATTGTTTATCCTCTCTTGAAGGCTCAAGCTCAATATTTACCTTCAATATTTTAAATTTTGAATGGATGGTACTGTCTGAAGAATTAAATGTTGGTCGTTTTTCACACCAATCTTTTATTGTCCCAGAATTTCCTAAAATTTTAGTACTAGTGGGAGGAGTCCCTAGCTGTAACGAAATTGCTCGTTCTGAGGCAGTATATATAACCTCAGAGAGGGGTAAAAAAGTTGAAGTTTTTGAAGATGGGTTGGATGATTCAAGCGTGATGAGTCATTTTACCCTGCTTTGTAATAAAAAAAACCAGACTGTCTTTACTATCGGAGGTGGACTTCAAACATTTGCATTCGGACCAATTTTTGCCTCAAATTGGTCGGCCCAAATAGATATCCCTGAAATTCACGGAGACACTAAAAAAATCAATGCAAAACCGAAACAATCATTGCATGATAAAAATTTTTCAACAATTGAAACAGTTGAAGAAAGTAGCTGCTTTATAGCCCCAGCTATTCGAGTTAAGACAGTTAAAGTCTGTATGGAAAAAGATGGAGTTTTGGATAAAAGTAGAATGATTTGTCCCTATTTAGGGCCAGTTGGGGAGTATACGGGTACAGTTCGTGAACTGCGGGCAATACCCATCAAACCAGGTAAATCATCTTGCAAATTTATATAGAGAAAAATTAAGCACAATCTTCTACCATATTTTTGCACTTGCAAAATATTTGAAAGGTTCAGCCCCCAAACTTGATCATTTTCTTTCTTTTTTTTGGTTCAGCTTGATTTTGTCACCCTCCCCCTTATTAAATAGATCTATTTTTGTGGAGCCAATTGTGCACAAAAGTTAGACCACCTCCCAAAACAATTTTTGCTGCAATAAAACTTTTTTCCAAAAGGCTCTGTTCGATGTGTCTAAATGTTTTGCCAGTGGAAAAAAGGCAAAATAATGTATATATTGGATTATTTGTTAAGAAAGTATACTGAAATAGCGTGTGTACTGATACAGACGAATTTTTCATATCGTGATAAAGAACGGGCCACTAAACAACTTAGAATATTTTTGGGCTTTTCTATCTAAACCTTAGAATTTGGTCCTAAACGAAAGGTCATGCTAAATTTTACGTATACTTAAGAACAGTTTTTTGTATATATTTCCATAGCTGTGGCTATTCATTTGAGACATAATTCCAGAGATAATGTAAACATCTAACATTTTTAACTATTGTGAAATTATTTGAGATTTGACGGACCGGTTGAAGTAGAACAGATACTTATTGTTCTTCAATTTTTAAATTTTCATCTAATATTCAGAAATTTCACTTACGGACAGAAATTGTTCTGAAATTGAACCGTCCATCAAAATTAAATTCATTATGTACTGAACTGTCACCAAGGCGTGTTTTCTTCTATTTTTAATGTTCTTTCACAAGAGATGTACTTATCGTTCTGAATATTCTTGACTTTGTTTTGCAGCTTATTCTTCACAATTTCAAATAGTTCATATTTTAAAAATGCATGTAATTCACATATTTATGTATATTGCATACAATAATTAATCTTGAAAATACTGTAGTGGTACATACAGACATAATATACAGATGGGGTGAATGATGAAAATTTGGATTGCACATAAATTTATACATATATATGCATGTATGAATGTAGTTCATATTACTGGTGTTTGGGTTACAATTGCTTTATATATTAATAATTTATTATGAGGATTACAACTTTTCATTGTCTTAACTCATCTATCGAATGCTTACATATCTTTTTCATATATAACTATAATAAATGTTGAATGTAACAAACTTGCGTTCGACGAATTTTTACAAAAAATATTTGTAATTCAAGTTGAGCTTCAGATTTTCAGCAAGATTCGGATTTAGCATATTTTCTTTTAACGAAATATTGCTGACAATTAATAAATAAAAGTCTTCTTATGCCAATTCACCTTTATATTTTCGGCTATAACAAATTAATTCAGTAGTCCTTAGAGATTTTTTATTATCTGAAGCTTATCGTAAAACAGAATTTTTACGCAATATCGTTTTTATTGAATGCTTTAGGATGCCTTCAACGTGCTCTCTCTATACCGATCATATCGGATTTAATTGAAAATCGAGAAATATCGGTATTTACACAAAACTGCCCTGATAGCAAAACAACCCAACAGAATAATGTTACATTCCTGCACGACATTGTTCAAGAAATTATTTTGAACTATAGCAGAAAGAATAAATTAGATTTTAGTAAACTCTTGGACGGTTTTTTGAAAGTAAAGTATGAATTTCTTGGGGGTGTGGTTCTCATACCGAAATTACCGCTGTTCAGTCCCGAATTCGATTCTATTCGAGATGAAATTTTGGATAAAATTGCGCAATCACTTAAAGTCGATCGAATTGTTACGAAATCTGAAGTGAATTCGAATCTGATGAGAGAGTCGAAGTCACAGATTGTGTGGCCGCCCAAGGCAAAAGGTGGGCCTGGGTGGGTAACAGGTGATTAAATATTTTTCGTTTATTTTAACATTGTTCTTTTGATTGAATATTGTTCATTAAATTGATTCATTTTGTTCTCTTTAATGACATATTGTTTTTGGAATATTATTCTTTCACTGAATGTTCTTTGCAGGAATATTGTTCTTTTCGCTAGAACAATGTTATTTTTATTGAAATTTGTTTTTTTCAATGATTTTTGTTCTATTGATTGCTGCATGCAGTTCATTTGGTTGCATACAGTTTATTTTATTAGAATATGGTACAATTTTTGGGGAAATAATTTGGTGAAAGTATTGAAAAAAGTTCTCTTTAGAGTGGTTTTTTATCTTTTTGGTGCTAGTCAGGAATCTTTTTAGGTCTTAATTAGTGTCCTATACTTATATTATTAGTTTGTATCTTGTAGATGCATACGTCTATGCTGTCCCTAGAATAATATCTTAAACAAAAGATTCCATTATAGAAATATACGCAAAAAACTATTCTTTTCAAATAAATAAGCGCAAAATTTAACGTAACTTTTCGGTTAGGATCAAATTTAGAGGTATAGTTAGAACTGTTGATAAAGATAGTTGTTGAGTTCTAATTGTAGTTAAAATATATCCTATTAATTTACGAATCAGTTCATGAATCAGAATATACTACTTAAATCAATTTTTTTTCAATTAGCATTTTTCACTAAAATGAAAAATATATTTCGGAAAAGTTGTGATTTTGGAAAGAACAATTACCGATAGCGAGTATATGCAGAAAATGTATTTTTTCTTTGCAGTAAGAGAGAATGGAATCGACCAAAGTTTTGATTTGACTCGAGTTATGTTTTGCTCGGGAAATATAACCGAAAAGATCCGAATTGCAAATTTGAACTGTAGAGATGAAACAGTTGTTGACCTTTACGCAGGAATTGGGTATTTCACTCTACCCTATCTCGTTCATGCAAAGGCAAGCTAAATACATAATATACATGTCAATTTAAAAGTTCTCATTTAAGAAAAATACAGAGAGTTCATGTGTGTGATTAAATATTAGATTTAAACTGACTTGAAATGGAGAATGTAATAAAGTAACATATGCATCCGTCATTTTATGAATATCCAATCACAATGGTTAGAATCAAGATACATGGTCAGATTGGCTAAACACCTCTACATACATATATGCACACTGATGCACGCATACTTAAATTATACAATCCCAATATATTACTTCAAATATATTTCTATATTTATATGAACTATTATGCAGTTATTATTTCTCTTTTTCTAGGCAAAAATTGTCCATGCATGTGAGATTAATCCAAATAGTATTGAAGGGCTTGTAAAAAATTTGAAAGCAGCAGGTGTTTATGATCAATGTGTTATTCATCACGGCGATAACACAGATTTAAAACTTAGGTTAGAGCTTAACGGCATTGCTGATCGTATTAATCTTGGCCTGTTACCATCCAGTGAATCAGGTATTCATATAGAATTAATGTTTAAATCTAAGAGGACTTATTTTTCTGCCTTTTCAGCATATATGGTTCATTTTTGATTCCCTAGCATGGCTTTCGAATTTTCGAAATATTTGTTTCTTATTTCATGCGTCAAAATACTTGATATTTTTACATGTACATTAGGCTGGGTAGTTGCATGTGCAATGTTAAAATCGACTGGTGGATTTTGTCATGTCCATGGAAATTGCAAAGAATCCGAGAGCTCCGAATGGTTGGAATATGTGATTTCAAAATTTTCTGAATTACTTCTGAAAATTCACAAAGATGATTGGACAGTAATCTGCAGACATTTGGAGTGTGTCAAAAGTTATGCACCTAGAGTTTATCACTATGTGGCTGATATCGAGTGTCGTCCAAAAGGATAAATTTGTAAGCCAATGTTTAAAAAGATAAAAAAAACAATCCTTTAGAAGATTAATTCTATAAGCAAAATACCCACCATTTAGATATAGTTCTTTCTTCCTTTTTGAATGGTTATTAGTTGCTGCCGTTCAGGGAATTATCAGACAGATGGAGATATGGATATATTAACCAAATAACGAAAAAGGAAAAATGGACCTTTTGATGAAAAAATAGTAAAATAATAGCCTTCAAGAATTAAAATGAATTTTTTAATTTTGAATGGTGAGGGCTGTTGTAGAAAGGGCAGAGTCAGGAATTTCTGTAGCCATGCATGTACAATACCTTAAGTCTTTGAATAAAACAAATTTGCTTTCAACAATTTTTCGCTTACAGCAAACGGATGAAAAAGTCATAGCATCCGCATTTATATGGAGATTTTTAGATATTACGAAAAAATTTGGTTGTCCCGACGAATTCAGTTCATCTATCTTGACCCCGGAATATTGTCCCAAACGAAAAGTCATCCTAAATTTTGCACATAAATTAGAAAAGAGTATTTTTTGTATGTTTTTATTACAGCAACCTTTCATTTGTGATACAATTCTAGGGGACAGCGTGGACACCTAGATGATTCAGTATATTTATTGCAATTGTGACTAAGATATTAGCAAAACAACAAAAGTAAAAGCAAAATAACTGTATGAAAATATATTGAGAAGTAAAGCAATGAAATTGGTATCATGCGGGGTAACAACTCCTCCAGTAGCAAAAGTGTAATCCCCTATGAATACTCATGTAAAATAGCAGTATCGCGAGCATGTAGGAAGAGAAGTGATCAAGATTATCAATTACATTAAATTATCATCTCAACTAGAGAGTGAATTCAGGGGATATTACTGGATGCGGAGGTATCAGAATTTGGTGAAGATATTGGCAAAGAAATTGTGTGGAATTTAGTGGAAATATATAATTTGTTATAAGTTTTTTGTAATAGGATATGGAGTGTACTTCCTTATATATTTTGACAGTAATGTCTATATCATTCAAGATGTTAGAAAGTTTTATGATGAAAATAAAAAACTGCAGAAATAGTATCTTAATCGAAACCTATACCGAGCATATATATTAGAATAAAAAAGTTTGGTACCCAGCTGCATATTGTGCCCAGTTTTACTCGGTCCCAAATTGTCACTGGATGTCTATGCTGCCTAAGAAATTCCGTCCCAAACAAATGGTAACACTTATGAAAACACACAGAAAATTATTCTTTTTACATGAATGTGCAGAAAATAATTTAGCACAACCTTTCGTTTGGGATATTATTCTGGAGTCAGGATAGAAAAGGTTATTTTCTGTTCGTTTTTATTTCAAGCATCTGAGCTCTTGATTTTCTATTGCTTGTTAAAATTGAATTCTCGGAGCCATTTGTATCCAAGCTACACACTTTGCGATTTATAAGCCCAGTTGCTTAATAAGCCCACAAATACCCAGTTCCAATGTTAGCTTGAATTTGTGTAAACTAGAAGTTATTTAAACATGAAAATAGTCCGATACCTTCCCATACTAAGAACATTTACAAAAAATTGCCAGTAGTAACTAAAATAATAAGTGTAGGAACGATAAGACACGTAAGTTGTAAAGGAAATTATACCTGATCATAGTCAAATTAATTCGATTAAGGCCTAAAGACTTGGTTCAGCCAATGAAGCTGGTCAAAATATCAGCTTTAAATTTGACACAAAAGTTTCATCCCATTGTGGTTTGTCACACTGCAGCATTTTATTTTACTTCATGCCTTTGCACAATAAATTTGTTTCTATTTTATTGGTTTTTGCTACAGATTACTTTATACATATGAGTCATATATATGGGACTGTTGGAACTGAACTGTATATAGAACTGTGAACATAAAAAAGAACTATTTTTTGAATCTGATGACTCCACACCCTATGGATCAGGGTTTCCATTATGGTTGATATATTACTTTTTTTATCAACCAAATTTACCTTTTTTGCAATTTTTCCACTTCTACTATCAGCCAATAAAAAACGATTTGAATTGTAAAAATTCTCGTGGGTAATTTCAAGCTTTGGCAGTAATATCAAATTGAGAATAAGGCAAATTTAGTAGTATTCATTTTACAGCAACACTACCGGAAAAAACCGCTGTAAAAAGTTGATGTACAAACAATTAAAAATGATACCTAAAGCAAAATGAAAAACTGCGTTGATTTTTAAAACAAACCTCTTCATTCATAAATCAAATTGGAATATTAAATATTACACGAAAAAAAAATAGCAATGATTGTACTTTATTTAAAATTTGATGTATTCGTTTTCTTAGCCACTGCGCTTAAACACGCTTCCATTCGTTTAAAAGCAGCATCAAGATTTCCATTATCCTTGTTCAATTCACTATCAAATTCTTTCGTTTCATAGGGACACACAACCGATGACATACAATACGTAAATGCCATATTCAATTTCACACATTCTGACCCTTCGCAACTTTTCAAAGCCATAAATTGTTCTGTGCATTTGTCTTTAGCCTCATGAATTTGTGTACGCAACTCAGATTCGCTTTTTTCACTAAAATTGTCATTTTTTAGTTGTAGCCTTTCATGTGTCCTTTTGAATGCAGGAGGAAGAAGCAATGGCAATGGTACATATGAAGACATTGCAAATTTTCGAAATGCTGGCATTTTGACATATCGAAAAAGAAATGAATCGATACTATCAATTGCTGGACGCACGTCCACAATAATATTATCTAACTCCAAATCTTTTGATCCGACTCTTTTCAGTGTGTCCAGAGAATTGCCTACAAGTAGAGAGAAATAACTTTGTGTAGAATAGATAAACTACTCTTGTCCCAGCTAGTCATGCCTAAAAATGATTGAAATCGGTTAAATTAATAGGTCTATTTAAAATATATAATCTTTAGATGTCTATGCTGTCCACAGAATTATCCGTCAAACAAGAGGTCACAGCTATGGAAATATGCACAAGAAACAATTCTTTTTCACTAAATATGTGCAAAATTAGCGTGACCTTTCGTTTGGGACAAAATTCTGGGGTTAAGGTTCAACAGCTACATACAGGTTTAAACTAACTAACCTTGTAGACTTTTGGATTCATACAATATAGTAATATAGATAAGCTTAACTTAGCCTTATCCTAAGGCCCAATTGTGCCTAAAGATGACCAAAATTGATTATATTCATACGAATTAGAATAGATTAAAGCAAACTGGTGTCATCAAAGCCAATCATGCCTAGCAACAATTTCAATAAATTACATTGAGAAGTTTTAGTATATGCAGGTACAAAATAGTCTTGTCTAAGCTTATCATGCTTAACAGAGCTACTGAAGTCACAAATTCTGTATGTTTTTCAGAGTCATTTAAGACTATAAATTATATTTTACATGAAAATCACATAATTTTTTCTGCAAAAAATGAATAATTTCCTTACTCGTGAGTGTTTTTCCTTCATTGCGTATGCCGGTATTTATGCTATTGTCAACATCCGCATGGTAATAATCAATCACATATCTACGGAGTTTTCCTCCTCTATCAACTATCCAATCGTGTCTATCGAACGGTTTTGAATAGCCAAGAATAAACCGAATCCATGCTTTCGGCGAAGTGTCATTAGGCCGGCCTTCAAATTTCAGTAATTTCGGCTCAGTATTTTGTTGTTCACCGGTTTCATTATCAATTTCTTCCCATTGTAGCACTTTCTGCCAAGTTTTTTCATTCATAGCATTGTGTACAGTAACCACAATTTCCATATCCTCTTCCTCAGTGTCATCAATCTATTACATAAAGAAAAGATGAAAAAGCTACATGAAAAAATTACATTTAACCATACATAGGCTACACACTTCAACAAATTTAGCATAATGACATACTTTTAGTAGTTCAAATTTTGATATGTTAATGCAAATTAATGTTAATAACAATACTTAAAATCTAATAAAATTTGTGTTACAATTCGGTAATATTACTGTAGATACGACACAACCACTCGAGCTACATCACGATGAAACCCACAGTAACCCCCCCCCTTCTGCCCTCCTCCACCCTTGAAGTGTCTTGAATTTTAGTAAAATTAAAAATGCCCTAAATTAGTGTCAATAACACTAAGAATCATAATAACAACATTACTTTTTGCTGTATTCTCTACTCTCTTTAGTTTTTGCTTAACTTATCATAGAACTAGAACAACTTCTGGATGTAACGAAGTTTCACTTATAGCAAATAAAGAATCATACTTTGTCTAAATTTAGCTTTAGGTTTTTGGATATAATAAAGTAATTTGTTATATTCAAAGTTTCCAGTAGAGTCAAAAATGTTTCAAGTTTTAAAACCTGCACTAGTAAGGTCACATTTATTTAAAAAAAACATTTTTCAGGCTCGAATTATTATTAATAATAGTTACTTGAAAAATTGTACCAAAACTAAAAACAAATACAGGCAAAACATTTACAATCCTATCATTTCAAATCACCCCTCAGAATGAATACAAAACCTGAAAACAATATGAATTAATTTCTCTGCAACATTCGATTTGATTTATAAATGAAAGGATAATACATTAAATCACAAATTGAATAAAAGTTACTCTTTCATTATAGCAATATTATATATTTAAAAATATACCCTGAAGAGCCACATTTTTCCCCATCCCAACTAGTCATTTCCCGTTTTGTGGGGGTTTCCTTAATTTAGGGGAATTCCTTGTTATTTTGTGAGAATTCCTTTTGAGGGGAAGATTCTTTAAGAGTTAAAATGGTCTTTAGAAATAATTTTCACTGAAAAAAATCGGTTTTAGAAGTTTCTAATCGTAGATTTTAGTTGTAAGAAGTACATTTTTAAATCGGATGATAGTTAGAATCAACAACTGAATATTAGAATCAAATCGATCGTGCCTAAGACTAAATGAAACGCAACAATCAATTTGACTTGATTTCCAATGCACTCCCATTAAGTAAACATCAGATGTAACAATTTCACTTTTAAAAGAAAACATTCTGGAAATGCTAGTCAATATGTAAGTAATTGGTTAAAATTTCAACCTTATTAAAGTTTATTCTGAACTTACTATTTGATAAAACTACATATCAGTAATTATAGATATAGAGTAGTAATTAATTTAAAACAATATTTGTTTGTAAATTTGTAACAATAATAATTACATTTTACAATTCTTGACGCGCAAAAAATTATTTTTGGATTGTACGACTAGAAATATTTAATTTTCAGGCAATTTCATTAGACAGCCATTTATCCATTTTTGAATGAGAATTTTTGTATTCTTAACCATTGAATCAAAAGGGTTATATTATTACAAAATACCTCTAATTAGTCAATTAAATATCTCATTCAAAAATTAGTTTGATGGTGACGATAACAGCCTTTGGGGGTTAAAAATTTTCTAATCTTTTTCCAAAAGTAACTGCAATTACTCGTATAAGTAACTTTTTGTTTTTTGTATTAAAATTATTTCTACAGTTTGCATTCATCAATTATTTATTATCTCAGTGCAACATTTCAATCCTTAATTTAAACATTTTTTTCGAATTTCAGTTAGTAGAGTTGATTTGAAGAGTATGCCAAATGTAATTTACAATTTATTACCAATAAGCTGTTGGTATGGCAACGTACCTTTCCTTTTCGGGCCAGTGCATTCCAGAACATTTGCGGACTTGGATAAGTCCAAGTTCCATCGGTTCCTCCCTTTGGAATAGTCGACGGCTCCCTATGCGTACTCAAATCAGTCTCTTGGAACAGAGATTTTTCTTGCGCGGCGATTGCTGGCATGTTATTCGAAGGATCTATCTCTTGGCCGTAAACATTATATTGTTTTGGGTTCCTGTAATTTTTCGATTTCGCATCATTTGATGCCTCTTGAGTGCGCTTCATTGGACATCCTCCGCTAGAAGTATTATCGTTTTTAGACGTTTGAGAGATATGTTGATGTTTTTGTGATATCTTAGAGCTAGAATCTACTGATGCAACGGTGGCGGCATTCCCATCCTTTAGTGTATTATTTTCTTGAATGCTACGAATATTCTTCTCCTCAACAGAGTGCCGATTTCCCATAGATGCAGATGAATAGTTTTTGATGTATTCTAAGTGCAATATGTTTAAGATAACAATCTAAATCGTGTCAGTGCTGTTACCTTTAAATTTTATAAATGGGTCAGCACTTAATAATGCTGCAGTTTGATTTGTCAGAAAATACGATTTTAATTATGTAATGCTTTAATTGGTTTAAATTTATTTCGTTCTTCTGTTGTGGGAATGACTCAATTTCTATCCATTTCATTCGTTTCGAGGCATGACAACTATCAGTCAGCTACATATTTTATATTAATAAGCATCACAAAGTCTTTCTAGTGATGCAGCCTGTTAAGCAATAATTATGCCCAAATTAACCATACAAATTACTTTGAAACCAGTTTCTTCCAATGATCCCTATGGTTATATTCAAATCACTTTGAATTTCATTGCAGGTATCAAATATTTACAGTAAATAATACATTTCCCAGTGATTACCAAAATATGTTTTCTTGATAAAATTGTAAAGTTTGTGTTTGAATGAAACATTTTCTGAATACACAGTTGTTTCATAAATTTAAGATCATTAACTTTTGAAAAATGTATACTCTATAGTTCCATATTTTGGATTTCTATCGGTGCAAAAGTTGAGTAGAACTCTTGGTTGTATTATCTGAATCCACTTGCCGGAATACACATAGAGATATTCTGACAATATGAATACCTGATTATTTGAAACTTGGCATTTCATTGCAATATTTAAGCCTAAAATAGTTCTGTCTAGTTGATGGAATATATTTATAATGAAAGTTGATGGAAGCCACAAGTTCATAATCATTGTGGAAAGACTTAAAATTATACATTTATATCTTCTTTATCATGAATGTAGCAGACAAGGTGGTAACAAGAGGATACAAAGACTATAGAAGCATGGTAACATTATGTAAACATAATTTGCATTGCTGAGAGTGAACAAGAAACACACTTAGCAACACAACAAACAAAGTCTTGATGCCAATACATCTGGAGAGTCACAACACAATGCAGCTGAATAATGGAATAAATTTTAAAAGAGTAATTCCTTTAAGAACTAATTGTTGTAAACAAATTAATTCCTAACATTCTTCTATTTCATAAACTGGATTATTCAAAGCATTAAAAATATGTAAGAGTCTTTTCAAACATGGTAAATTTGAAATACTTTCTATGAAAAATATAACACTGGCTAAGTGAGTAAATGATTAAAAGTCAAAATTGAAATTATTTTGTTTTAATGAGTACTTTTTACCTTTACACTTGTAATTTGAATATCACTAATCTTAAGTCATCATCATTTAAAAAAATAATTACATTTATAGAAGAATATCCAAAAAAATGTTTGATGAACCTTTTCAATGTTTAAACTATATATCTGCCAGTAATGATGAAATATTAAGTGATCTTTTAAAAACTGTTTTGAGCTTTCATATAACTCAAGTTTTTGCATCTGCACTTGCAACTTGTGCTTGCCATTTGTACTTGCCATTTGCACTCAAACTGGAGTTTTTTTTGAGTTTATATACTTAAAAACACTGTAATTTTAGGATAAATAATAGGTTGGCAAAGTGCAAATGGCTCTAAAAAAGAGCCTCTTGTATGCACTTCAAAGATTTTGTACAATAACATTGTGCAATTTCATTGGGAGCAGAACAGTGCAGTACTAGAAGGTTGACATTCACTTCAAAGCTTTACAATCTGTTGATAAATATGCTACCTAAGTCAACACATTTGAATTTTCATTATCAGATACTAAAAAACAATATGTCTTAAGAGATTACATGCAACAATACTATAACTGCCAAACCTCAGTGAGGCATACTAGATGTTACTAGCCACTGAACAATATACGGGTAGATGTTGTGTTAAAACTAACATAGCAAACTATCCAATGTATCTGCTTTAATTTAAGTGGAAGATACATTAAAAGTTTAACCTTGCTGGTGTACCTCTAACCAGAATATTTTTCATGCTTGACCAATGTTATCCATCTAGCATCTCTGCATCTTCATGCTAAGTCATAAACAAATGCAATCAGAGTTAATAATCAAATGAGGTAAGTCTGTTTTAATATAAAATACAACAATATTGGCCACTGTTAAATATTTATTTTAAAAATACAAAATTTTAAAATATAATCCTGTAATAATATCTAAAAACGGATTTCACGATATAAATGTGATGGTTTCTTTTTTACATACTAGGTTGTCTTTGTAGACTTAAGAATGTGTTAGGAAATGATTTGTACATCATGCTTTCTCTTCAAAGATACAAATTGTTGTTTGATATATTCATTTGAATTTGAGTTAAGTCATTAACATATCATAAACTGTTGACAAGATTTTCTCTTGGCAACTCATGACCAAATTCATTTAGTATGCTATTATATAATATTTTGGTCATGTTTTTTTTCATTTATTTCAAACATGTAGTTGTGTACTGAAAAATTCTTACAGAATACTAAAAACGTTAGATGCATGATCAGCTTTACAAAAACAACTGGGAATAAAACATTAACCAATAGCAAAATTGAAGAAGATTAGACTTATAGTGATGATAAAGCATTGCAACTTGAGTTCAACTGGCAATTCACATGCCTTCAGATAAATTTAAATGTTTATAAATTTAAATAAACAGTTTAATTAAGGCTTAGCCAACATTGCTGTTGCAGCAATATAAAAAGAAAAAAAATGCTGCAATACAGGGATTGTAGCAAAAATTGACATAAAATAGAAGCAAAGCAAAAAATAAGTGAAAAAAATACATAAACTATAAAGAAAAATAAAATTTAACCTCAATGAGCATGTTAGTCTCAGCAAATAGTTCAACAGATTTAATTTTAAGGCAAATTGTTGACAAAGCAAACAAATACAGAACAGGACTGGACAGGACAGGACAAAAATAAACAGACCAGAAGCTGTAAGCATATAGTAGATTAACAAAACTAGAGTACAAGACTACTAAGGCTACTTGATCAGAAGTGAATCTTTTAATCAATATATGTATGAAAGAACTGAAGGAAAAGAAAAAGAGTATACAAACAAAAGTATACTAAAAATGATAGTAGATGACCGACAACTATAATCACTCAACAACAGCACCAAGAAAATCAGCGTACAGCACGTATCATGATAATATAGAAGAGTGAAGAGAGATTATTCATTGTAACAATATCATATGGGCCGCATAAAATATCTTTTGAAATTGCAATTAAATTGTTGATCTCAAAAGACGTTACAAAACAACGTTTTGTGAAAAGATGTATAAATCGGGGTAAAAAATAAATTGAGTAGAATTCGGGTACTAGAGCAGTAAATATCCCAACAATATGTTATGGTTCAAGTTCAATGATGACTTGCCATAAACTATTGTTAAAGTTTAACAATAACTTGCCACTTTTGAAATAATCATACTTTACCAGTTTTAGTCTTTATTGGATATAGCAATCCAAACAGAGCAACAGAGCACATTGTCAGAGATGACCATCTTCCATTATATGGAAGGGAAGATTAAATGTTATAAGAAGTGTTGATTTCACATATAAGTCTGGTCAAAAATAAAGAATTATAATTTGGCCTATATGAAAGTACAAATTAATTTCCTTAGAAAATACTACAAAAGGCCAAATAAATTGCAATATGTGTATTGTTTGGAGTAGCACTAATTTGAGTAGATACATGAACAATAAAACATGACCTTAAACGGAAGAGGGAACAGCAACTGAAATAATCCTGAATATTGCTAAAAGCATATCACCATTATCAATATCATTGCTGATCAAAACTGAAGTGTAAATATGCAATGAAGTATTGCAGTATTGTAGAGGTTTATCAAAAAATCAACTAGCATTAACTGTCACAATGTAGGAGCACACTCCTTATCTTCAACCCTACATGTAAAAAAGATCCTTCTGAAGATATCCACATCTTTAATGTCTACACTGTGTTTCATTATTCCATAAAGTATTTTCTCAGTATTTGCTAAACCAACATCTTTGATAAACACCTGATGGAATAACCCCATAATTCAATATCTGGCCAATCTGTACTCAACATTTGATGACTAAAAACATCTCTCACTCTTATCTATTTTACTCTGATTACCCTGCTACTGTGCAGAGTATCATTGCTATTTCAGAGAAGCTCCCTTCACGCATACCTTTATAATATATTCTTACTGTACTACTTTGTTTAGATTGTACTTGTTTTGGTTTTTTTTTGCGTATTGTTTTTCAATTTTATTTTACATTAGCATCTTTTGAATATTTTTCTTTCTCAATGCTGCAGAAACTAATTATGCTAAAAATATTAAAAAAAACAATGAAGCTTTTGATTGTTGGGGACCAGTTACATCACTGCACTTACAAAGAAGTCATAAAACAAACAACCAAAAAACTGTGAAAGAATTGGATAAAAAAAACAATACAGAAAAATAGACAAAATAGTATACTTATATGATATAATATTATATATATGCGTGAGGGAAGCTTCTCTAAAGCGACAATATTACTTTGCACAGTAGCAGGATAACTGGAGTGAAAATAGAGAAGAGTGAGAGATGTTTTTATTTAACTATAAATATTGAGCACTGATCGGCCAGATACTGAATTATGGGGTTATTCCGTTGGGCGTTTATCGGAGATGTAGATTTGGGAAACACAAAGAAAATGTTTTATGGAATGGTAAATACGGTGTAGACGTTACTGACGTGGATATCATTGGAAG
The DNA here is from genome assembly GCA_032358265.1 of Vaucheria bursata. Lineage (NCBI taxonomy): Eukaryota > Xanthophyceae > Vaucheriales > Vaucheriaceae > Vaucheria > Vaucheria bursata. The sequence goes on along the minus strand of JAULBW010003439.1, from coordinate 696 downwards.
GATCTTTTTCGTACAAAGGATGAAAGTTAAGGAGTGTGCTCCTATATTGTGACAAAAACTAAATACTGCATTGAACTACATTTAATAAGTTGCTATTTTTTCTTTTTTGTACAATGTAAAAAGTACACTTTTGGAATATTATCTGATGAAAATAATTAAAACTTAAAAGTATAAACATTGCATCACAAACGGCTAAAAAAATTTCTTATGTTTAAAGTTCAGTGTAAGAGAAATGATTCTTGATTGAGTTTACAACAAAAAATTTTGATTTGCGTAGTACTCCCTTTTTGTTTATGCTAATGGCCAGATAATTTCAAGTTTATTTTACATATTTAACTTAAATTGTTTGCAAAGATGGTAAAGTTAATGATGAAGACAATGTTTAAGTTGCTCTTTTCAACCAGTTATGAAATTATCATAAAGTCTTCTAGCAATTTAGTGTTTTAAAAAGTCAATGCTTGTTTTATCTCAAACTTTTCTTTTGCACTTATACAAAAACTACAGAAAAAATATTTATCATTTGCTCAGTTGTAAGCCGATGAATAAGTCTAAAAAAGCAAAGCTTGTCATGATATTTACTTTATTTATTAGCCTGCATTATTGATTTGTAGTTTTATATTGTCAAGACTTGCAAAAGATAGGGAAAAGGGTCAAGAAACAAGATTGGAAGAAGGAAGATGGATTACAGCAATAGAA
>JAULBW010003428.1:0-22535 GCA_032358265.1 Vaucheria bursata | reverse complement strand
TCATCAGAATATATGAAACAGAACATAAAGTATAGAATATTCTGGAACATGCGGATCTAAGGTATTGTTGTAGTCCTGACACTTTTAGGGAAGACTATTGAACTTTTTAACAAGAATGAGGAATTCTGAACCAGAATTTTGGGAGAAGAAGCTCATTTATATTATATTTTTTGCTGGAATTTAAATTTTTGTAAATAAAATTAATCAAGTTTATTTGTAGGTAATGATTGACTAAACTAGTTTCACTGCAAGTATAAATAATTACTTGACATTGCTGGAATGAAAAAAACCATATAATAATAAACTACTGTATACCTTTATATGAATGGTGAGGATAAGTAAAGGGGGTGAAGTGCCAGGACTTGCAAGAAAAAAAGGGTTAAGCAAGAGAGAATAGAACAAGAAAAGATTATAAAACAAGGAAGATGGATCAACGTCAAGAAAGGAAACAATGGAAAGAAAAGAAAACAAGTCTATAACTCTTGTGCTAGGTGCAATGTGTGTATTTGAGTGTGCTGTGTGTTTTTAATAATGAACAAAAAAATAAGTATGAAGTATACAAAAGAATAATTTATGGCTAGCTTGAAGTTGATCACTAGACACATTTCTCATTGACTGATTTGTGGATAATCATCAAAATTAGAATAGAACAAATTTCTCATTGGTTGATTTATAAAGAGTCATAGAAAGTAGAACAAATTTCCCATGGCTGATTTGTAAAGAGTTATCAAAATGTATGAAACAGAACATGCAATATAAAACACTCTAGAACATGCGGATCTAAGGCATAGTTGTAGTCCTAACATAAAGTCTAATGTGTAGCAGAGGGCAAATAAGCAGCGAAGCAAAAAAGATTTAATAGAAGCACAAAAGCTAATTAAACTTGAGGAGAGCAAACAAATATTTGAGATTAGATAAATAAACATGCCCCCACTAGCTTGTGCAGTATACCCATTTAAAGTGTTCTTAAAACTGATTCTCCGGTGAATCTTGTTGAATCTTTTACTTTATAAGTAAGCCCATAGTTTTTCATTAGCAGGCCTATAATTATTCTTGAATTAACTGAAGCATCCCTTGAAAATAACTTTGGCTGAAGTAAAGCGGAGTATTTAAAGGATAGACCAAATAAAGTGGAATTGTAAGATTAATGACAATTCTAGAATAATATCTAATTAATTGAAGGTGGAGATTGAAGTATTGTGACAGAAGGTAAAGTGGGGTTTGAGAATCAGACCATTGTTGGAGAGGTATTATGACGTGGAATATGTGTAGGTAGAAAAGAAGTGAAAAAGTTTCCATTGAACCGTAAGGAATATGACACATGGCATTATATAAAGGTATAGAATAGATGAATCCATTATAGGATTATAATAAAGGTGTTGACATAAAAGATTGGTATTAAGGCGCAATTGGGATTATAGGCAAGAGGTAAGAAAAGTCATTGACAAAATGTAATTGAAAAATAAGCAAACATAAGCAAACATAGTAGAGCAGTTATGCTGTAATAACTTATAGAAATAGTAGGACCGGCAAATATCCTGACAGACACATTATAAAATATGCATGTAGTGCAAAAGGGGTAAAGATTAAATTTTTAGCAATAGTGCCATATTTAAAAATATTTTAAATATAAGAAATATTTCTCGTTTGAATCACCATCAAGTGTTCACTTGGAGTGGCTTACTGGTATTAGCAAAATATATTTTGTTTCAATCAATATGCTGTGTCGAAATATGGTGGAAGTCAAGCATGCTTAAGAATTGCTAGTTCTTACTTTCGATTTAGATCTGCTGCTCTTAATGAGGATGCTACTATCATTGGTGATGTCATTGACATTAAATTCATGATTGTACGTGTCAGTACTGTTCAAGCACTTTCCAGGTTCATTCAGCCACCATAATATGTTGAAGTAGAAACTCATATTTGTGCCCTGTAAACGACTTATGGAGCAATTCCCTTTTAATGGTCAGATACATGCTATGTGCATATTTTCCTGTGGTTTCATTTAGAAAAGTCAGCCTCTGCGTTAATGCCTGATCTTCACTTCAGTAGACTGGTGATCATACAGCATTGTCGCATTACCTAGAGACTCTGCCCCCTAGAATGTCCAATCGTGTTTTGAGTGAGTGATTTTTGCATTTTCAAAATTTATTTATTGCAAGCATTTTTTCAACAAAACTTACAACAGTATTGCGACATAACTGTTTGCAGAATCTAAAACTGCCATGGACATTCAACTTAAAGAAGATCTGAAGAAAGATCGAGGTGAGATTAATGAGCTCATTTGAATCTATATCTCAGTGCAGAGACTTCGCAAAGATGAGCTTAAGAATATTCCTAAATGTAAATTTTTTTTAATTTTTTAATCACACATCCATTGGCTTTTTAAATCCGCTTGGAGCGCTGAAAATGGTCTCGCGTTATGAATCTTTCGATTTGGACTTATTCATGAGGGTTAGGGCGTAGTAGAACCAGTAATCGGAAGACAGATAACAAATCGAAACACGAGAGGAGTCGTAGCACAAGCAGTAATAGCCGCGATGCTAAGGGCAAATCTCGCGAACGCTCCAAGAAACGGCATCGCAGACAGCACAGTTCTGAAAGCAGTCGAAGCTCTAGAAATAAACACCGTCGTAAAAATAAATCAAAACGATCATCAAAGAATGTGAAGAAAGAAACAAAAACTGATAAGAAGGAAACTCGGAGAGAAAAGATACAGAAGCGGAACAAATCTAAGGTACTATAGACCATATAGTAATCTAATTGCAGATTTTTTGAAAATTTCTTCTAGATGACAATCAAAATACGGATGCACCTTAAGCTGAAGAGATTCCAGCATTTGGTCATAAGCTAAGATAAAATCACAAATTAATATAAGTGAGAAGAAATAAAGATTTCACTGTTTTAATTGACTTAAAAACCTGTACAGTTATATGGTATCGAGAGGGTGGTCATTATGAAAAACTTTATATTGGAAGTACGCTTCGAAATTTGGCAGGGTATGAAAGTAGTGCCAAATAATTTTTCCATTAAACATAATTTCTGTAATTCCATATGCACAATTAATGTAATGAATATATTTTATTATTTATCATTGAAGTATTGTACAAATGGAAGTTGAATAGTAGGAACTTAGTAATTTGAATGTGGAATTGTATCCATTAAGTTGAATGAGAGCGATTTCCGAAATAACCTTATACATAATACTCGTTTATAATCAGCCATGAAATCCATATCATCATCACTATTCGAAATCAGATATTTTCACAGTCATGTAGCACATAAGCATCTAACAGAGCAGAGTGCACAACCACTAAAATTTTTATATAATACTGGCCTGCCGTGCCACAGGTAGTTTCAGATATCCACAAATAAGCACAAACTTAAAAACTCCCTGGGTTAATATTTATGAATGCAAATTTTACTGAATCTTCATATGGAGTGAACTCCTTAAAGAGTGTAGAGCGCTAACCATAATGAGATGATCGGACAATTTTTACATTCAGCCTTTTTATTTTAGAGAGAACGAAGTGAATCTTCAGGTAGTTCAAGTGAAGGGAGCGACAAAGATCAGCCTGATGTACGAAGGAGTGTAATCACTGGAGATATAATAAAAATGAAAGTAGATAAAAGTAGTGATGATAAGGCTCGAGAACGGCAGAGAGCTGAATTACTCGCATTCATGAATTCTCAGTACTAAGGCATATATTAAACGGATGAAGCAATGCAATATTCCTTAAATTTTGCATGCGTTTTTTTTCATTTGCATGTATCTTTGTGAAACCTACAAAATTATTTATCTTTTATGTTGAAGTTTGCCAGTGTTTGTACTGTAAATGGTCGCGTATTCTATCAAATAGGATTTCAACATCTTATATTTACCATTTTTGTGTGGCTTGCTCAGTAATTGCATCATTTCGGTGCAACTATAATTACTATCATTATCATTGTATTATGAAAACAACACAAAAAAGTCTAATCAACTCTATGTTAAATATGTAAAGAAACTGGTATTTGTCCTTTAAGTGTCAATTTCAAATATTGAATGTTCCCTGATGAGACTTTTCAAATTTCGATTGGAACGGAGCAGTAAAATTTTTTCAACTTTTCGATTAATTGGCGATAAGTGCATGTTGACCCAAACAAGCATTTCATTGAATGACTAATAGAAATTATTGAATAAAGTGATAAGCTCATTGAATTTTACTACGTATACTTTATGCAGATAATCAACCCTTCCCTTGATTAATTTTTGAAAACAACAATTGCATCTGACAAGTGAATTAGCAGGTCTAACTGCAGTAATGTTGAACTTCTCAGTAATGATATCAAAAGAAGCAAAGATAAATAATAACAATTATAAGTAGATAGACGGTATAGATGATGATAAGAAGATTGGTATCAATGAGTATTTTAATAGAGGTGTTGCTGATTTTAAAGTTTTGAAAGGACGAGCCCATTTCAAAACTACCTTGTTAAATATGTCAATTTTTGGATGATGAAATGGACAATGCGTACTTAAGTTTTGTTGGTTGGATAATAGCTTCATTAGCAAAATTGAAAACTTGGTGATAGTTGTGTCTGAAAAAATACTTTTGGCTTATTGTCTATTCATACCATTTTAGATTGTTCATGTACAATTATGTTTTTAGATTCTGCATGTAAGACTGCTTAATTTTTTAATAGTCTTGAGTTCATTTGACATATCGGATAGGTATCAGAGAAGATACTTTTCCAAGTCATATTCGAGGAGACCTAAATTCCTTAGATGCTATTATTTCTTGAATGATGTTAATATCCGTGGTGTCGCCAACTTAAAATTAAATGAAGTTCTAAAAGTGCATGCCATTCTGGATAGAATATGACAAAATCATGCCAACACTAATATAAATTTTAAACATGGTTTCGGCAGTAATTCATTAAATTATGATTACTGTCATACTAATCAAATCTTGCTGCCAAAGTTTAAAATACAGACTTTTGGGTAGCAATGCAAAAAAAGCTGAAGAACATAAATTTGAATAGCATACAAAATTTAAGGTGTACTCTATCATATGCCATTAGCCCTAGTGCCAGTTTATTTGAATCAGCAGTTAGAATATATTATTGAAAAATGATTTTTCATCCAGCAATACAGTTAATTACTGACATAATTCAAAACTTCGGTATATATTGCATGTATCGAGTAGTTCCGATATAGCATATCACGCCACCGAATTTTCAATGATAGAACTTTATACTGAAGATACAGGATTATGCATAATTTTCGATAACAAAACAAAAGGGAATAAAGGAGCTGATACTGTGTAGAGTGATTCGAATTTTAATGTACCTATTCAACATTAAAGGCCACACCAGGAAGTTTTATGAATAATAATTGCGAAAAAAAGGTCAACGACTATCAGTGATAAATTCCTTTCCTCTAAAAATGTACACAAAAATTGAAAAACATATTAAGACTCATCGCTAGAATATGCTACAAGGCCCAATGTATCTTCTTGTTTTGGCTTTTCTGTTTTGATTATTCTAGTCTTTGATTGCTTTTTTGCTTCATCATCGTGGATAGAATGTTTGCGCTTTTTCTTCACTTTTACCTGCAGATAGAGACATACGGCACAAAACTTCAAAATAATAAATATCCATATTAATGTTTTAACTAACCGCAAGAAGCTTTTTTAGAAATGTTATCGAGTAACTTCATATAAAGTCGACATTGCTTTCCGCTCACATATTTCAAATTAATTTCAATGCCATTAAAAGTTTTTCTAGTGTTCATCATTCTTCATTAGATCTGGTTCTTAAATCCTCCATAAGGAAGATTTTACAATGGATGGGGAGTACAGTTAGAGAAATTAGTTTTAAATTAGAATTCACAATATTTCAAATGGATAGCATTCTGTTCAACAATCGAATTCGTTGACATTGCTGTTCAATATATCATAAAGTATTCTAAACCGAATATACAAATATATAGGGAATAGTAATGCAAGCTCACCCTCTTGACGATGTCATCGGGCAATGCATTTACTTTAATGTCAATGGCCGACACTGCAATATGCGCAACTTTTGGGCGCGTGGGCGCAACACTTGACGCCATTCGATATTGAAGAAGCTCTAATTCCTATGGCAACAGAAATAATCTGCTTATTTACTAATCAACCAATGATTGTCTAAAAACAAACTGGAAAAAGAACCTCTTCTTTTCTCTTTTCCTCTCGTTTTTTTCTTTCGACTTTAACCATATTTTCCATGTATAAACTGTCCGATAAGTCGTATCCTGCCTCTGGAGGAGGCATCGAACCAATACCAACCATCTTCATATCTTCTGGTACACCATGGCTGAAAATACGAAATCATGATATTTACACTATAAAAGCATAAAAACAATGCAAGATGTCCCTAAAGTTATCCAGGTACCAATTCTTAAATTGTATATTTCATTTACAAAGGTTGAATAAAATAGTAAAGTCTTAGACCTACGTAGTGCTGCCTTTCATTGTATCAAGGGAAACACGTTCTCGGCTTTTTTCTAATGCTTTCGTATTTCTTCCCATCATTAACTCTGTCGCATCCCCGCCCATCATCTTAGCGCAATGTTGCTTTTATCGCCTTTCTTTAAGTATGCCTTTCAACAAAATCGTAATATAGCACCTGTAAAGGTTACCTAGGATTGACAGCATTTAATTTTCCTAAAACTCATTTTAAGCTTTAAAGTTTAATCAAATAAAGCTTTAAACTCATTTAAACCTAAGGTTTTAATTTCTTGCCTGGCATTTAGTTTGGGTCGGTGAATAGCTCATGTTGCGGGGGTGTTTGTGGCCTTGTATTTGTACAAATGGGAAAAAAAGCCAGTCTTTAAAATGAATTAAATTGCTTGCCAACATTGTAAGAAAGCTATTAACAAGCATTAATATTAGGCATCTGATTGACATTAAATAAAAAATTCAATAATGGTGACAAGGTCCAATTCAGAGGATGAAGAGTCATCCAAACATTTAAATTTTCATGCATCAGTAATGAATTTCATTGTTGCACACCAAAACTTGGCCATAACCAACCTGCTACAGAGAAAATCCTCTGTAAAAAAATCTGAGTCTTTAAAGCAACATTGAAAAGTATCTTCTATTACTAATGCAATACATATCTATTAAAGAATTGAACAAAAGGAAAAGAAAAAAGAGAAAAGAGTGCACAAACAAAATATATTAGTGATGATAGTGAGTGACCAACAGCTATAATCACTCAGCAACAGCGCCAGGAAAACCGGCGTACAGCGCGTATTGTGATAATGTAGAAGAGTGAAGAGAGATTATTAATTGTAACAATATCATATGGGCCGCATGAGGGTAACCTTGTGGGCCGCAAGAAATATCTTTTGAAATTACAATTAAATTGTTGATCTCAAAAGATGTTACAAAATAACAATTTGTGAAAAGATGTATAGATCGGGGTAACATATAAATTGCGTGGATTTCGGGTACTAGAGCAGTAAATATCCTAACAATATCAAGAGAACTGTTAGGACTACAACTATGCCTTAGATCCGCATGCTCTAGAATGATTTATATTATGTTCTGTTTCACATATATTGGTGACTTTTCACAAAATCAGCCAATGGGAAGTTTGTTCTATTTTTATTTTGATGACTCTTTACAAATCAATTAATAAGAAATTTGTTCAGATGTCTCTTTACAGATCAGCTAATAGGGAATTTGTTCTAATGTCTCTTCACAAAATCAGTCAATGGGAATTTTGTCCTATTCTTGTTTTGATGACTCTCCACAAATCAGCCAATGGAAATGAGACTAGTCATCAAGTTCAAGCTAGTCATCAATTATTCTTTTATATTTCATCTTTATGTTCTTCTGTCATCAGTGGAAACGCATCTTTCAATTCACACACATATAAAAATCAATACACTCTCATTCCTTTCTTTCTCTTGTTCTCTTTCTTGCTGTTAATCCATCTTTCTTGTTTCCTTAATCCTATTCCCCCTTGCCAGTCCTGACAAGAACTTAAAACTTTAAAAAAATAGAATGGCAACCTAATTGTATCACCAGTTTGCAGTACATATACATAATTGGCAAACTTTTTGTAGGCAGAGTTAAGGTTTGCTAGTAAAAATTTTAAGGATATGAAACAGATTGATTCTAGAAAGAGATATCATGGATGAAGCATCAAGACAGTTTTACACGATTGTAAATATCTATTGCGCTTGTCTGATCTTGGTTTATCATATGTATATCTGCATGCATAAATGAAATCAAATACTTTAGGCAGTACTTGTACATGAGTTTAGAGGGTAAGCTTCTAGATTTTGTTTGAGTTGACATATATATGCTCTCTTTTACATGTCTAGTTCAATTAGTTTTCAACATTGTGAGTGAAGATAATTGTGCTTTTGTTAGACTCAGCAAAACAACTCCGTAATTAAACGCCAAAATTGGACAGGACTAAGACAAAACAAGACAACAGGACAAAACAGGACAGGAGCTATGGTATATAGTATATTACCACACTTAAATACAGACTGCTAAGACTACTTGTGTGATCAGAAGTGAATCTTCTTATCAATGTACTTAATAGTTAAAACTACTTGATGACTCGCCATAATTATTGGTGAAGTTTAGTGATGACTTGCCACATTTTAAATAGATTTATTTAACCAATTTTAGCCTCATTTTGAATGCAGCAATCCTAACACATATCTAACCGGTTTTAACCTTATTTGGATGCAGCAATCCTAACAGCTTTCCTCCAGAAATTTTGTTCTAGTATCTATTATATTGTACCTGTACCTACCATCTGATTTTGCATAAAAATCAAAATTTATAGTACTCTGATCAATAAAGTCTGTATCTTTCATATCATCTTCCAAAGATTCAAAGTATTTAGCAAAGTGCCAGAAGACGTGGTTTGCCCATTGAATAATTGTTAGGAACTAATTTGTTTACAACAATTAGTTTTTAAAGAAATTACACTTTTAAGAGTTATTCCATTATTTAGCTGTAGTATTTGGTGACTCTCCAGATGAATTTGCATTGAGATTTTGTCAGTTGTATTGCTGAGTGCATTTCTTATTCACTCTCAGTGTAAGAATCCTCCAATGCACTATTACACGTTCAAGGAAACAAGAAAACGTAAACAGAATATAGTATAACAGTATATTAAGTGGATTCAATCATGTGTTGCCGAGAGTGAATCTTGTCAACACATTACGTAATATGCTAATGACTTAAAACGGATATATCAAACTACAATCAATATCTTCAAATAGAAAGCACGGCGTACAAATCAGTTCCTAACACTCAGCAACACAAATTATGTTTGTATAATGTTACCATGTTTCTATAGTCTTTGTGTCCTCCTTGTTGCCACCTTGTTTGCTACATTCATACTAATAACTTATGCTGAAAGGCATCACATACATAAATATTTTTGCTGTCACTCCTATTATCATAATAAATTCCTTCCATCTTTTTTTGTTTTATTAAGCATTTTCTGCATATTCATCATCTTCATTGCAATTAAGTACACATCTCTCCACAAAATTTATGTAGTAATTTAGTTTCATACTACAATTTTTGGGTTAAACTCTTTTTGGTGGAATTTGCATCTACAAAAGAAAGCTGTAAAATTTTTGGTTGCTCACTGCTGCTCAATATAACACTTAAAGTAATTCATTGAAATATAGTCCTGGTCATCTGAATTTTGAGCTAACAAATAAAAAATATTTAAGCAAATTTTAAAATTATATGAACCATGTAGCAAAACACAATTCAAAAGTCTTACCTAAAAAGTTTCAAAACTTAGACTTAATATATTTGTTGGATAAACATCAAATTTCTTTCCATAGTTATCTTCCCAATTGCTTATCACTCCAGATTCCTTCATTTGAACAAATTGATAGCAGATTGAAAAGAATTGGAAAAATGTTCACCCATAATTTTTTGTGCTAATCAAACTTAAAATATAATCAAATAAGCAAATATTCTATGTTTTGAATCAACTAGTTTAGCTACAGCTCTTAATTTAAGTGACAGAGTTACTTAATGCATCCACTTTAACCCATATAAAATATGAACTGTATATTAAATTGTCTTGATTTTTCTGATCCGTGTCATGGCATTTTATGCCTAGAAAATAGTTTATAACGTTGACGCGATTGAAAGCTTATCAATGAGTTCTGGTGGAAGCACGCACAAGCCAACTCGCTGTTTGTACGAATGTCTTGAAGTGAACAGAAATGCAGATGATGCAGGCAACAATATTTTTTCGTAACTTGGGGCATAATAGAGTGCTTTCTTGGAGAAAAATCGTTTCTATCCGTAAATGCTATGTTTTGTTAAAATCTTAAGAATTTTGGTTGTTTAATATATACTTAGTTTGGGTTCATGGCAGAATGTTTTTCTCAGTTTTTTATAAATTTCTTATTTTCCGAATCTCTTTAGAAATTAAGAAAGCTTACCGAAAGGCTGCCCTTCGCTGGCATCCAGACAAAAACACTGGAAATGATGAAGCTACAGCTGTATTCCAGGAAATACAGCATGCGTATGCCGTTCTTGCTGATCCTCATGAGAGAAGCTGGTATGACAACCACAGGGAAGAAATAATCAAAGGAACTGACGGGGAGGCTACCAACAAGAAGGTGAATCAGAAACTTATGTTCGTTGAATAAAAGATAGAAAACTATTTTTTTTAACTGAAGAAATGGAAAAATTGTTGCCGCAAAATTTTCATACTCTCCTTCTTTTCCATGGATGACATTCAGCCACCTTTTTACTTGGACAGCTTCTGATAAACATTATTATATATAGTAATTTGTACATGTATTAGAATCGTATCACAAGGAACACTGACATCTTGTCTTCTAAGTTGAATCGACGTTCTAAACTTATGTGTGTAACTGTCACCTACTGCATTACACGGCAGAAGCCTCTGCTTGTCGATTTAATAAACTGCCGCTGATCTATACTGTGAATTTCAATTAACCAAGTTAATGCTAGATTTGGCAAGACTTTTCAAGTTAACAGGGATGTAGTTCATCATTTTCCAAGAAAAATACAATGATAGATATATAGTGAATGTAGCATGTATGGTAAGTTTATTTTACATAGAATTTTTACAGAACTTCTCCAAAATAAATAGGGAAAAAAACTGTTATAAACTGATTGGAATAGGTAAGAACAATGAAACTGCAATATCTTATATGAACTTATGCATTTTAATTTATATTAGGTAAACATTTTTCCATACTTCTCGGCAACTGCATTTTCTGGATTTGATGACAATTCCTGTGGATTTTATGCTGTGTACACTGAGGCATTCGATAAAATATTCAGGTATAGCTTAGGGTATTCCATGTTAAAAATTTTGAAATGCGCATGTATTATGATGATTTTTTGTAAAAATTTTTGTAAACTTTATGCCATTTAATGCTTGATTGATGTGCTTGACAGTGGTATGTCTTATATTTGAACAATTTATGCAGTAAATATATATATATATGTATATATATTTAAAAAATTGAGTGTGGTTTATTATAGTCCATTTGTATGTTCTTATTTACATATCATTTTACATAGGCTTAAGTAGGTTCCTCAAAAATGTGACATAAGCTTATAAAATTGAGTATATTGGTTCATTTACATTTATTTACTATGGTTATTCTGAATTTCTATTCAATCCTTATTATGGTATTTGTGTTTTAACCATTTTATCAACTTTTGATTAAATCTCTTGGCAGCTCGGAAAGAGATGAATACAAAGAAAATGAGTATCCACCAATATTCGGAAAAAGTACTACTGAATATAAATATGTGGCTGCTTTCTATAACTTTTGGACACATTTTTCATCAAGATTGAGCTTTGCGTGGAAGGTACGTATTGATACATACATACATACTGAAACACACATATAGTAAAGGTCGGAAATAGCAAACTAGCAAGGACGGCCGAATTTTTTTGTTATATCTTAAAGTCAAATGCTAATTTTGGCACGATAGTATTATTACTAGTTTTCTTATTCGATATAAATGAAAATTGTTAGAAACAAATTTATTACAGCCGAAGTGTACTGTATATGCTATGCATAAGAAATATTTTTTATAGTGTTGCTGTCTATTTTTTACAGCTCAATTTGGTTGAATAAGACTGCTTTTGTTTGTATTAAGTCTTATGTATTATCTGAATATATTTTACTGTTAAATTCGTGAATATGAGCAATTTGAGCTCATATTCATTCACGAAATATATATTTATATTAGCATTCCGATTTTCACGTCAAATAACTATTGTAGCAATCTCTTGGAATATTGGTACGAGTTATCACGAATATACTCAAGCTTACTCAAGTGTACTCTTAGCAAATTAGTTGTGACACAAGTCATGCTGGGTGTTTTTTCAGCTCTAGAAGTAACATGAATATATATGTGCTGCTAAATAGTATCCAGACCTCAGTTCTTGGGATTCCAGGACTAAGGGCATTTAATTTAAAAAGTATGAATATTTTTGGTCGTGAGGTTCTCTAATTAATTGCAATTGTTTCATAAGTAGATATCCGTAATATATCCTACATGTATACTTTCAAATTTTATAAATTTTTTTATATTTCAAAATTGCTGTCCTAAGAATCACTTTTAATCAACTATATCTCTTAATATATTCTTATATTACATATATAGATGTATATAAAAAATCTTCCTGTTATTGTTTTTATTTCATTCCTTTACATATTCATATCCAGCGAAAATTAACATTTTCAAATAATTTCCCAAAATATTTACATGTTTGTACGTTTGCATATATATAGGTATAAATTATTTTTAATGTTCTTGCTTATGTTTATGTATGAAGTGTTTTTTTTTATTTTATTTTAGGATGAACATAATCCTAATGATGCACCATCGCGTAGAATTAGGCGCTTAATTGAAAAGGATAATATGAAGGTCAGATTGGAGGCAAGAAAAAAGTATACAAGTGAAATTAAAGGATTAGTCGATTATGTGTGCCGAAGGGACAGGTTAGTTCTTCATTATAAATGTTTTCATCAGTACATATAGAACATTCATTGCAGTATTTGTATGTATGTATGCGCTTAAGTAGTTCATTCCCATCTGTTACAGTAATTGTTTTCAGAGGATATATGATTTCGAAGAATTCTAATGTAGCAAAAGTCTTACATTGTCATCATTTCCATCACTATAAATGTGCACGCATAATGGTACTAACATTTTTTTTCGTTGATAGATTGTTATGAACCTTTTTTTAAACCTTTACAAAGGAAGTTATATTGAAATATTGTTGATTTTTGAGCACATATAATATTCAGCTTTTCTCATATATAGACATTTTCGCTAAAGTATCTCTCAATATATATGTGGGTAATTTTTATGAATATATTGTTTAGACGTGTTGTTCAGGAGCAGCAGCGTATTCAGCTATTAAAAATGCATACAGAGAAAGAAAACAAACTGAAGGCACAGAAAAAAGTATGTATGCATTTACATATTAAATTTTAGTTGAGTCATTTTGTTTATGTAATTTAAATTATTTTCTAGCGGCTAAAACTTATGCAACGTCTTTCTGGAAGGATTAATATGCTGGTGTAAATACAAATTTGAAATGTGATGGACCTGTCAATATTATACAGATAGATATAATACACCAGTCTAAGAATTTTGTTGATACCTCTCGCACAGGCCTCTGTTACGTATATGCATGATTCCATTTTTAACCCCTGAGATTTTTTTTCAAAATAAGAAATATTTAAAATTTTATATGTAGTGAGTGCATACTTTCTTAGATGATTGTTATAGAATGAATGCGTATGTGTTCAACTGATTTTGTCAAGTAGGTAAAAATCTGATATTTTTTACATGTTCATGCATATATATGCATATCATGAAGTAAGCTTCGGATGAAATGAGTTTGATTGGGCTAACCAAATGTCATAATTTTCCAAAATCAGCTCCAAATTTTCAGATGTAATGAATTTGAACAGATTCGTTTTATTTCATGTATATATACATAGATATATTTATTTGCTGAAACTTTGGTGATTGGAAAAGTTAAAATCAAGCTCTATGCGTCCACAATAAATACATGTTCAAGATTCATATATCTTGTTGACTTTTTCCTCAAAGGTTGAAGATATGAAAAGGCGAAAGAAAGAATGGGCAGAAGAAAAGTTTCTTGAAGAGCAACTGGAAAATTCTTGGGAAATTTCTGCAGAATCAAATTGCATTCGACTTGCAGATTATAGCAGTGATGAAAACAATCGAAGAAGAAGGCTAAATGATGGCACTATTTACAGATGTACATTATGCAGAAAGGTATATTTTCTTGCTTTTATTCTTTATGATTTCAACCTTAATTGTGCTCCAGTAGATAATGTACAGCTCAAAAAGTGGAATATTGATCGAGTTAAAAAAATGCATAAATGTACCTTTCAAAAATTTAAACAGGCAACAAAAATATTCTTTCAGAAATAAAATTAAAGAATCTATTATTCTAGCAGCTGAACTTTCTAAATTTATAGCACCAAGGCTGAAGTTTTGGTATTAATTTAAAATATTAGAATAGATACTTTGGTTGAGTCAGTACAGGACAGAAAGCATACATTACTGGAAAGGATTTCAAGTAATGCAATATGGAATAATTTTGAATAGTTCAAATAAACTAGTTCTTTTCGACTAATTTTCCTGTGAGCAGATAGAACGATTTAAAAACAGAATTATTATTTTGTGCTTAATTATGAGATACATAATTCATATAAATTAGAAAAGTGTTATCTAAATGTCTTCAAAAACTTTGGATATGACAAATTTGCTTTTAGTGAATTTTGGATATAGCAAGTGAATTAGGTGATTGTTTTTATTTATGAGCATATCCAATAAAATATAGATACATGTTTATAATTCTAGAATAATTACTTTTATCAAGATTATTTTGCTAGGATTTTAAAAGTGCAAAGCAAATGGAGAATCATGAATTAAGCAAAATGCATAGGAAAAAAATCGAAGAACTCGATTCCGAATTACTGTTGGAAGCTCTTGCTGGTGATAGCGACGAATCCATTAGTGACAATTCTGCAGATGAAGTATTATCGGGTACAAAGGTGATAATTATTACTCATATGAACATCAAGAATTATTTAATGCAATATATTAGAAGGCTACTATCAACTACTAAAATTTACTAAATACTGGAAAATACTGAAATTTTGGTTGAATATAGTAATGGTTGAAAATTTCTAAGAATTTATACAGAACAATAAATTGAAAATTTAGTTTTTTTAGTAGAAGCAGATTTTAACTTTCATGCGTATCAATAGCTCTTTTTTAACCTACAGAGTATAATCAATTTGCATATAATTATAACAAATCGAGAAAAACTTTGGAAAGGTTAAAATAATATGACATCACATAACTTTTGTGGTTCAGTATATTGTATTGTATTTCTTATGAATCAGTTGATACATGCATACATACATACATTTGCAAATTTATGTGTTTTTCATCTCACAGAATGCAGATATCGATGAAGACACTGAAGAAACAACAATTTTATACGAACGATTAGAAGCATTGAATATCAAACCAGCTGCAATTCATTCTGATGCCACTGAAGTACGTTTCTATGCATTTATTTTTAGTCAAAAATTCTTAAATGTGCATCATGTATTGGCCCCATTAAAGAATTTTTTCACATCTGTATATAAATTATTCGTTCATATGTCTATATAGTATATTTTGCATGCATATGCATTAATCTTCGGATATAACGAACTAATTCCTTATATCCGAAAATATGGTGCTGATCTTGGAGACCATATAATTTTTGTTTAATTATTGTGCTATAAGTAAAAATTCGATAGAAGCGATTTCATTATATTCGACGCCAATGGAATATAACATTTTATACCTTCTCAGCTTATAATAAAATCAATTGTTTGTTCTATAATAAATATAAACCAGTAAATATGATTCCACAAACTTAATATAAAAAATAATTTTTTTTAGAATCGCCATCTATTTTTTTTAAACTTTTTTGCCTGTTTCATTGTTAATAAAATAGAACAAATCATCTAGTGACTCTGAAGAAAGCGATGATTTTGCCTTGGAACGGATGAAAAATTTATATGTAAAAACTAGTAAGGACGAGAAATATCATTCCAGCAGTAGTAGCGAATCAGAGGTAAGTTCATCAGATTCTAAAGAACAAGAAACAATCGATGCTAGTCAAGATATATCAAGTTATGTCGATCATGACGACGCAAACAATTTCATTGGAAAATCCTCGAAGAAAAAGAAAAATAATAGTGGGAGGGAAAAAATTGAAATAAATGGTGTTAAAATGAATGACTGTAACGGAAATGTAACAAGTAACATCAATTTATGCACTATATGTGGTGAGGGATTTAACAGCAGAACGAAAATGTTTGCACATTTAAAAGCATCTGGGCATGCTGCGTTGAAAAAATAATGATTTACACATTTCATTTATTCTTTTTTCGATCGATTTCATATGATTTATTTATATCATGAATCATGCTAAAATATACATATATATATATATGTTTCTCAAATATTGAAAACCTCTAAAATCTGAAATTGAAAGTTTTTCGCTCGAGTGTCATCTGATTCGCTACAGGGACTCTTAAAGCAGGACGCATCGTAATAGTATGTATATTAAAAATAAAAAATATTTATCATGGTACCTTAATAGATAGAAATCCAAAATATGATAACTACTTTTGAAAGCAAACTGTGTCCAGCATTGACTTGATGATGCTAACTCATTGTCACCTGTCAAGTTTGATGATGCACATTAGTATTCATTACTTTCTCACATAGAAATCGAATATAAAAACTTTACACCAACTCAATTTTTTTGTATTCAAATGCATGTCTCTCTGCATTATTCATTTGTTACAAAATTTATGGAACAAACCCGCAAATAAAATGCAAAAAGAGCAAATTTTTCTGGAAAAAATATTTTTTTGGCACAAGTCTACTTGCTTTACAAGCATTAGATGTTAGCCGAAGACTTTGAAGCAGTAAAAATGACTTGATTTAGTGATCGAAGATAGATGGAACCTTCAGGTCCACTTACTTCAATTGATATAAATTCCTATTGCATAACATGGAAAACAGCTGAAGTAGGCAGCATGGTGTCTTGACAATAGAAAACCTTTTACGATGACAATGGATTAGCACCCATCTTAAGCTAAGAAGGGACCAATGTATGCAAGGGTTTCATTATCGACGTTAGGAAATACATTTAAAAAGTCTGTGGCATATTTGTTAAATATGACGGCTGAGAAATGTATTACAAAGGAGGAATTTAATTTTATTCTCAGTACAAATACTAAGAAATTCAGAAAAGGGTAAAAATATATAATGCGTTGTGATACTGGGATCACCGTGCGAGGCGAAGACAAACAAAAAGAAGGACAAAAATATTTGAAAAATTATATTTGTTAGAACAAGACTGGTACTTATCACATACTATAGGAGAATGGCATCAAAGGAAGCATACTTCTATAGGAGAAGTAGAAAAATAGTGAAGTGATGCGAAATGCATGAAACATATTAAAAATCATGTGGACACAACTGCACAGCCTCTTTAAATATTCCGGGTTGGCCAAAAGAAACTTATTTTCAATGTAGGATATTATGCATAGAATATGACATTCCAGTTAGATAAATAGATTGAGAACCGTGAAGAAGAATAGTATAGTGAAACTGTAGAGATATAAGAAAGAATTATGGTTAGAGTTGTGTTAATGTGTCAAAGTTAAGCATGAACTAGTAATGAGTAATATGGATCACAATTCATGGGTCATGGATAACTGGTCACACGTCATGGGTCACGGATAACTGATCACAAGTCATGGGTCAAAATCTGGACAGAAATTGTAACATTAGCAACAGAAATCCTGACAAATATGTTGTCACAGCTCAAGAGTTTTAGCTTGCAAAAAAAGTCTTATTTTTCTGTTCTTGCTAATTCAAAAATAAGTTTCTTTTAAGGCAAGTTTATTGTAGCCCATGGAACATGATGTCAGCTTTATTACTGTGAGTCTAGTTTTTTTCTGGGTGATACAATGCTTTAATTGTTTGTTAAACTGTTATGACTAAAAAGTCTAGATTGATCAAAATAATCACTAAATAGTTTTATGGATAGTTATTCTTGGATCATAGGTTTTTCCAGATAAAAAACTAAAGGTACTTCAGATGTACCATGTATTAATCTGGTTTTCTAAATTAAAATTTTATGAGTAAAACCTATGAAAAACGAATATATCTTGCACTCACTTTTTAGTTAGTGACTTTTTGCAAGGGCAGTGAATATAGGCAACACTTCCATTCAAATTTGCTCCAATGGAAGCTTAAACTCTTATACAACTTAAAGTATGTCTGAGGTATTACAAATTCAAATACGTGCAAGCTCACATGACATTATATTTACTGCTCAAAGAAAGTAACTGATTGAATTGTAACTTCAGCATTGACAAGGATTAGGTTTAGTTATTGGAAGCCTTGTAGCTAACCATTAAATGAAATTTCTGCAGATAAAAAGTTTGTGGCTTAATTGCAACTGAATTAAATGTCCTGAACATTTAAATTTGGCTAGCATCACTATCACAGGTCTTGCACATGATTTTATTTGTCATCATACAGACAATCTTTGGAGAAAAAAATAATTTATATCATGTGCATTAGTATAAAAAGAATCAAAAGCTTAAAAATCTGTTCAAAGAACAATACAATTTTTATTATCCTCTTCCAGTTTAATTTTACTGAATTACAGCATTCATTAACCACTTAAAAAGCTTCAAATTGTCTTAGCGTATTACAAAATTTTAAATTTAATTGTTGAAAGAGTTTGTGACCAAATTCATTTTAAAATTTCTTTATAAATTCATATCAAAAACATTATAGAATCAGTATACATAAACTTTATTAATGTTTTTTATTTAAACTGCTAGTTTTTTATTGATGAAAATGCAGAAGTTTGCATGAAAATTAGTTTATTTTGACCAATTGAGGAATTGCTCACAATTTCAAGGCATGCTAGACCAGTATTAGAATTGCTGCATCCAATAAAGACTAAAATTGGTTAAATATATTTTTTTAGCTGTGGCAAGTCATCATTCCACTTCAGTAATAATTCATGGCAAGTCATTGAGCTTGAACTATAAATTAGATTAATTTGAAGATTCACTTCTGACCACCTAAATAACTTTAGCAGTCTTGTAAATTAGTCAAAAATATATTCTATATTAAAGTTCTTGTCCTGCTCTGTATTTATCCAGTCTTTGTTTCATCTTGTTTACAATTATATCTTGAAACTGAATCTGTTGAGTTATATGCTAGGACTAACAACTAGGTTATAAAAATTCAGGAATTTCTTTTGACCCTGTAATTTTTGTTATCCTACAAATTATTAATGAAGGTATTATGTTCTAATCTATGTTTGTAATAAGAAAAACATTCCTTACCAGGCAGATCATCACCTGAGGGCATCATCAATAAGTATACTATATAAAAGTAATTAAAGATTGATGCCCATGTAAGGTACACGAATAAAATGGTCAAAAAAAGTCATGTGCACCGTTTCAAAATTATAACTGATTTACCATATTTTTGCATCCTGCACTATTCCATTTAAAATACATGTATCGATAAATAGCAACCAGAAGAGATACTTTTTAAATAACTTGCAATGAAAAAAATAATACTTATTGTCTGTAGTTAGTTGTTTGTCAGTGTTTGATAGCTTAAAGTGCTAATTAGAGGTAATACATAGAAGTTATCTCCATGAAAAATTGCAAGACTTTAAAGGTAAATTTTTCTTATTGCAAATTAATTCATTTTCTTAATTAATTCATTTTCTTAGTTAATTTGTGGTCCACGAAAGTAATTTATATTGTTCAACTAAGTTACTAACAGTGTGGCGAGTTGCTTTGCTATTAACCGGGCAAGCTTTATGAACCAATAGGAACGATGAAATTTAGTAGTAAATTTTTGGAAAGCAAAGAATAATTTCTAATCTTTTTATAAGCCAATTAAAAATGTTGTACTGATTATTACTCACGTTTACTTGTCGGCTCGATTATTTTGTCGATTTTCGCCGAATCAAATTTTGTCCACTAGAAAATAAATGGAAAATTCGATACAAAATACAATATATTGTGACGCTGTTCCATAAAATAACGATCAAGTCATATACTAGATATAAAAAAATAGCGCTTGCAGCCATACTTTTTCGAGATAGCAGCGTCACTTTTACCTTCGGTGCACATAATGCATTCGGTGTGATTTATAAAAATTCTGATGTTTACAGCCTAACTCGCAATTCAGAGAAAAAGTCATGCCTTAATATTGAAAACAAATTCTGTTGCGTTGTGTGGAGTTGCGAATAATTATTTAAGTGCTTTACGATGTCATCTATTCAAGAGCAACTTGATGCACTGAGGGATGATATAGCTGCCGAAAGAATTGAATCGCGAGCATTGGTTCTTCTCGGATCTGCTGCCTTAGTGTTTTTTATGAATACTGGCTATGCCATGATTCATGTTGGTTCAGTACAACTTAAAAATACGAAGGTAATATGGATAGCTCTATCCAGGGCTGTGAAAAATATATTTGATAGAAATATGCTACAATGAATAATATTTAAAAATAATTTATTTTCCCAAAACCTTTTTTAAAGTATTTAAATTATTTACTTATTCTAGAAAAATATTGCAATAGCTAACTTTCTGCCTCGCAATTATTTATATTTTATTGATAAGAAAAGCCAACTTCGAATTCATGTCGATGTTTAAACTTTACCCTAAATTCAGCGACAATGCAATTGAAATTTTTTCAATTATTTACTTTTAATGAAAATATATTTATAGATATTTTTTCCTAGCTTTGCATCTATCTGACAACGAGAAAAAATTTCCCAAAACTAAACGCATAATGGATATGGTTACTATTACAATCAAGTTTGAACTTTTGGTTAATTTATATATTTTTGACTTTCAGAATGTACTGATCACCAATGTCTTCGATTCAGCATTTGCAAGTCTGATATGGTGGCTGGTTGGCTTTGGAATTGCATTTGGAGATAGCAATGACACTGATGGGTTAATTGGGACAAACAATTTTGCCCTAGGTAATAATTCCCTTGTAGCACTTTTTCACAGATAAAGTTTTCATTTTTTATAAATTTTTTTCAAATTTCCTTTTTTTTCTTGAACTAAACTGTGCAGTCAAGAATAATTTATTCGGATTTGGTTTTCTATATTGACATTCTTTACTTTTTTGCAAAGTTACAACCCTGAATGATTATACCCTGAGTTAGATTTATTTATTTTCTTGTCCCTTTGCACAACCAGCAGCATTTTTGCTTACTGAAGTTGCTTTATGAACAATCCATATGCGAACCTAAAATTCGATTTTTTACTCTTTGAACCTCCAATGGTTTTGATGTCCTTGTCGATGAAAATCCATATTTAAATATCAAGTTTATTTAAAATCTATGCAAAAATCTCTAAAATGCAGATTTTCAATAGTCACTTTAGAAGAATATATCCTTTGTTTGAAACTTGATTGCGTTGAAGGTTTAATATTTTGCTGTTCATGTAGCTGGCGATTATTTTAGAGGAGGCACCTCATCGTCTTATTCAGCTCTAAATTGGTCATTTTGGTTTTTTCACTGGGCAGTTGCTTGTACCACTGTAACAATCACTGCAGGAGCAGTGGCAGAACGAATTACGTGGCCTGCTTATGCTATGTATTCAGCTGTTAGTCCACAACCAAAATAAATTGAATATGACAAAAAAGTTAAACAAAAATGTGAAATCATTTACCAGGGAATACTTAGAATCAGCCACAAAAAATGAAAGTTTCAATATTGGAGATAGCATTAGCCATTCGTTTACAAGTAGGTTTTAGTTCATGTTGATATTGGCTAGTTGAATCTACAGATGTTTAATATGGAATAGCATTTATTGAAGTACAGCCGTAGATAATTTCTTAAAATACTCTTCTAAAACAAATTTAAGCTGAAGTTTTGTATGCATGGTTTACAGTTGATATTGCTATCTCTGTCATTTCTATGTGCTTTCCTATCCCTGAGATTCCTAGATAAAACATTAAGACATATTTCTAAATAAATAAATACTTCACAGTTGGAATAAGATTTGAACAGACAAATACTGATATTGATGACTTTTCATGTAATGAGCCGATTTTTGCTGAAAGATTAACTTTTAAAATAATTTTTAAAAGATTTAAAAATTCAATTTATTTATTGGCCTTTTCAATACTCTTGCCTTTATAACTTGATTGAGTTAATAATTTCTGACATAAAACGAGGAAAAATTCTGTATGCCATACAAGTATATATTATAATGTAAAAAGAAACTGGCAGAAAATTATCAATAAATATTTTTTTTAATGAAAATATTGAAATCTTCATATGTACAATGATTACTCATGATTTGAATGATGGGCCCACAGTGGAACTGTAGAAAG
>JAULBW010003427.1:0-130706 GCA_032358265.1 Vaucheria bursata | reverse complement strand
TCTTATTTAGAACATTCTATATTTGATACTAGTCACATTCTCAATAAGTGGCTAGTCATACAATTGCTCTAAATATTTATTATGTTGTGTTGGAGAAGTGTAATCACTTCTCACAACACAGGTTAAGATATAATGTACAATTGAGCTGTTGCTCTTTTACATTGTTTGCCTGTTTGTTGTGCGTCTTGACAATTTTGCATTCCTGATAGTAGTAGGATAACAAGATTCATAATCTGTGAGATTGGACCAAAACATTTAGTGTCCATTGGACAAATGTATGCTCTCTCAACCAGACTTGCTCCATTTATTGACCTACTTTAATACTTTAGTCCATAATGCAATGAGGTCTTATTTTAAGAGATGTATTGGACATGCAAATTTGTCTGAAAAGATCCGCAGTTTCTATTAGTTGAAATGTGAGCTTTAGCAGCTATATCATTGTTATGAATGTGTAACAAACAAGAACTTAGAATTAGATACAGAAGTATATTCACACAAACATAATTTGTGTTGTGTCAAGACTAACAAATAGTATCAAGTGTAAACCAGAAAACCAGAACAGTATAACACAGAGATACTGCACGTTCAATACTATTTCATTAATCTTAATTCATGTGTTGACAAGAGTGAATCTTGTCAAAATTTTCAACCTAAGCTTGCACATATAAACCAAATTAGATTGATATAATTACAAATTCCTGAAAGAATGGTAGATAAATATAACAATACACGGTAAAAACATATTAGATCCTGACATGTTGCTGAAAGTGAAACATACTTCACAGCAACACACAAATCTCAAACTTAGTCCATCATCAAAATCCAGCAATGACTCGCCATAAACTCAGAATTCCAATATGCAAAACAATGACTTGCCATAAAACAGAATTCCACAGCTATAACACAAATTAACCGTTAGCGAGTTAATTCCTAACAACCATTGCATCCAGTTAGAGGTGTGCCTGTTATGATATTATGCTATTAAATGCAAATCAACATAGTTTTAACAGGAAACAACTTTCCTCCAATGGCTAACACAAAAAAGTGCAATATGAGAAGTACGTATAACCACAATACAATTTTGCTAATAAAAAAATTTGGTATTAATTATGCTCCTATTCAGCCAATGGTCTTTATGATTCCAACTTCATAGGATGCCAGCATTATTAGTGGTGACATTATGTTTTCTTATAAAAATGATGCAAATGTTGGTAATAATCTCAAATAACACTGCTAGTTGTATAACAATTGTACTAGCTATTGTATTGGTACAAATATAAGCAGTAACTAACTATTTATGTGGTGCATATGATAGAACTATAGGCAACAGCTCATTATTGGCTTCTGTCTCAGATACCCAGTAGCATATCCAGTTTGTATCAAATTGGATTGAATATTTTACACTGATATTTCCATGTACAAAAATCAGCTACTGAGTACATTGCCTAATTCCTGTTTACCACTCTTTCAGTCAAATTTTTTGTACTTCCGTCTTACACCAAAAGCTACAA
Organism: Vaucheria bursata; assembly: GCA_032358265.1. Taxonomy (NCBI): domain Eukaryota; class Xanthophyceae; order Vaucheriales; family Vaucheriaceae; genus Vaucheria; species Vaucheria bursata. The sequence continues at coordinate 129,195 of JAULBW010003427.1, read as the reverse complement.
GTCAATTAACTTATGCCAGTAAAAGTAAGTCTAAAGTGTAATAATGATAGAATAAATCATTTTGTAGACAGCTGATTCATGGAGTATCTACTGTATTCTTCAAATGATTTATCTTTTTCAGACTATGAGAAAATTCATGTAAAATTAGAAATAGTAGTTTCATATTTGCACTTTTAGATGAATATTCTGAAGATGACAAGTTATTTAACGAAATGGTGTCGACTAAAAGGACCAAATTCTTGATAAATAAATTTCAACATTAGTTGACTATATTTTCGGTGTTTTTAAATTATTAATAAGCTAAAGGTAGTTATCTAGTTAGTTCTTTCAAATAATTCAATGAAAATGACCTAGAGACTCTAATTGTATCATTCCAGTCCACGTTATTCTATTGTTTATAAAGCACACAATGTCAGATTCTGATTAATAAATCAAAATAGTAGGATAATAACACTTCTACTGATTCATAATATTTAAGAAAATTTTGGCATTAATGTGAATTCGAACTTCTCCAATACTGCTAATATGAGTAAAGAGAATGATCATTACAGTAATTAAACAGGATATAAAAAAAGCTGCATAGAAAGTGGAAAGAGTCAATATTAACAAAACGGAACACAGTACTTCAGTCTAACATGATACATATAAATAACAGTCAAAGTCTCTTCGCTAGCTTTCGTTGAAATAAGTAAAAAACGCTTTTCTTCGAGGTCATTGTTTTGAATTACATAGTCATCTTCGGCATGGAGAGGGGTGATCTAATTTAATAGAAAGCGTAAGCAAAATTCAATTAGTTCTAATTCTTACATAACTGAGTATGGAAACTAAACTTCAGTAGCAACACGAGGTATCATTCGCGAAGATGGACAAGTTAGATGTTTATTAATATAGGGACGGAAACTGCTTGTAATCCGGTTATCTTTTTGGATAGCATAAAATTCGATAGCAGGGGATTCTGCATACTTGCGTTCTGGAGTTACACATGGCGTATTTTCACGTTGTTCCGAGGGCTCTGTACTTGAATGTGTGCAGCAAGAATGAATATACTTCACCAATATAAAAGTGAAGATAACAGCTCCAGCAAGCAGAGTCAAATACATAAACACATCCATCTTAGATTTCCTTGCTTCAGTATCAATTTCAGTGATTATTTGTTGCTCGATTTAATTACTTCAAATGAATGAGATTCAGAAATCTATGTTGGTAATATATTGAACTTCGGCAAAATATAGCTACTCAACGAAATCAAAAATATATATCATATTCATTTAAACGCCTTTTATCACATTTTAAAGCATAACCTAATATTAAATCAATTTACTACACATACGAAAGACTTAAAACGCCTGCATATCTCTCGTAGTTTGCAATTCCAGATTTATTTTGTTCACAAACTTTTGCTCAAAAATAAAAAATTTCTAGGAAAGTTTACCGGAAAATGGGTAATGCAGTACTGTCACAACAGTAGAAAAATTATTTAGAAAAAGCAGAACGAAATTTCTTCGGCTATATTCTCGTCAGCTGATCCATCTATATGGCCGATTAATCTATATTTTCTTTAGGAAAGAAGCATCAGGATTCCCTAGTAATCGTACCATCCTTCGTACATTAGCCTTAAGACACGTCAACGACCAGTAACTAGTGAGGTTATTTGATGATTTTAAGTTATTATGCTAAATGAATTACTGCTAACTTTTCATTCACAAAAATTTATATACTTTTGAAAAAGATGTGTACTCACTGTACGGGTATATTTTTTTGTCAATGCTGCAAATAATAATAGTGCTGCACTAATTTGCAAGTGACTTTCACCTTTTCTAAATAGAATTATTGAACTAATAAATACTGACATAACATGCTTCCCCTTTAGAAAACTGGATTGTTAATAATCTATAAGCTCTAACTCTCTCACATGGATAGCATCAAAAAGTGATGGAGAAAAAACTTTATCCTGACCTCACTTAAGAATATAATCCCCGGGTTCTTTATTTGGATGGAACATCCAAGATAGAAAATTCAAATTCTTCAAATGCAAGGCCTAGCAAATGTTCAGCAAAAAAGATGTTAACATTGGCAAGTCTTGGGTCACACGACCCATAAACTAATGAAATCCGTTTCTTCAAGTTTGTATTGCATAATCTTCTGGTCATGAAGCAATCTACATTAAAAATAAAAAATCTCAGAAGCCTATCTACGACAGAGAAAATAAACCTGTCTCCATGATTACTAGTTGTTCATTTTGTTAGGACTGCAATTATTCTTTAGATCCACATGTTCTATACTGTTCTATATTATATGTTCTGTTCCATATTTTTCTATGATGCTCCATAAATCAACCAATGAGAATTTGTGTTCAATTCTTTTTTCTGATTCTGCAAGTTGATCGAAAGAACAGGCTTACATTAAGCTAATGGTCTATTTATTATCATTCACCATTCAGGACTTTCTACGCTACTAATTCCAGATTTAGATGATATCTGTGAGGACCACACTAATAGTTGCTTTCTATGTGCATATTTTGTATGTGCAGCTTGGCTATTCTTATTGGGCAGTTTTTATTCTATATGTAAATTAGTTTTTTTGTATTTTGGTTGTTCTAAATCAAGGAGCTACTTCATTTTGCTCACTCTTTTATCTATCTCTCAATATATCTATCATACTCTTAGACTTCTGAACAGTTTCGTACATAATATATTATTGTATTTTGGTCCTTGTTTCTCGTTTGCTTGGGTTTTATACCTAATCTTGAACGTTGCTCCTGATCGCTTTGAACCCCATTCCTGACCGTTCCTGACAATATTGTAGACTTTTTGATGCTGTAGATGCAATTCAAAAGCAAATATTAAATCATTTAATAAAAAGATATAGTTCAATCTTATGATGGTTTGTGCTAGCTTTATACTAGTAGATTATATTCCATGTCAGCAAGCATAGGCATAAATAACATTCCATAGAAAGCACCATATTACATGCATATGTAACTCTTGCTTGATTTCTTTTGACTAATCAGTTTTTTTAATTGTCTATCTATATATTACCAAAAAGGGTTTTAAATTAGGTTAGTGTTAGGATCTGACCAGCTATAGTTGCATGTGCATAACTGATACATTTTTCTTTTATATTGACAATTTCTAAAGATTCATGCTATAGTTTCAAGTGTATATATGTATTATATTGCAGTTTGGTAAATGCCAATTACATATGTTTAGTATTAGCCGTTTGTTGGTATTACATTTTGTTTCCAAAGCTCAGTGTCAAAAACATCTACAACAAAGTGCACATTTTCTTGCTCAATCTTTTCTTGTTTTGCTTACCCAGTATTATTCCCTTTTGTTTGTTCCGCAATGGATAAACCTTTGTCCAATATCTAACCTTTGATTCTATTTCTTGTCTTTGATTGGCGTGTGCCTGAAAGTTAGTCACTACATAGTTTGTACAGCAAAGCAGTAGTGAGTAGTCAACTTTACAACAAACATCCTGAACCATAGGAAACATAAATGGTATAAAACACAAGTGACTTCATGTGATACTGCTCTTTTCAAGTTAATGGCAAGTTGAAATTTACCTTGCTTATTCCATGTACAACACACCTGCCAAAATTGATGTTATGCCACTTTAAGTTATGGCCATTTTCTGAATCTTTTACCTGTACCTTGCCAATCATGTTCCTTTTGTAATGACCTCAGGTATATAATTTTAATTGAAATACCTTTCTTAAGGAAATAGTCAACAAGCATGCTGTCTATGTGGTACTGGAAATATATCCCACTTCTTTAGAAACAAAAGTGAAATGGCCAATAGTTATGTAATAGAAAATTAAACTCAATATTGTCAAGATACTTGGAAAAAGCTGCCTTATGATACTATTCACTTTCATTCTGTATCTAAGATGATTAGGGAACAATTGAATATACCAAGTAATCAATATCAGTTCATAAAAAAGATAGGAGCATTACATTTTCACATTTTGAAACATGACTATGCCATTATTATGTAATTTTATTTTTGCCCCGTAATACTTGTGATGAAGACAGAACCAAAGCCATTTATTATTCTTAAATGTGAGCAGGAATTGTACTGGTGTCAAATTGCTTACAATTATCCTACACTCTTAGATTCATTTCCTCATTATACCACAAAAAAATATTTTTTTATTCTGATTAATGTCCAAAATTGTACAAAAATGTATAGAGTGTCAAATTCCAATTACTCTTAATAAATTCCAACAAAAAATGTTAAAATTTGATGTGTACTTTAAAAGCACTGTTTTGAATAATGATGCATACATGTCGTCAGGTAATATTATGCAATAAAAATAATATCACGTCTTTAGGCTACAGATAATAAATACGATGTACTGATTTGCTAGCACCATGGCCAAGCGGGTTTGCATAATAGGCAATCGAAAATATTCATAATACTAATTGGTTGAAATTTAAAAATTCGGAATACTTCTGGATCAGTTTAAACATTATCTGAGAGCCAAATTTGACGTTTCAAAGAGAATTGCTTCATCAGGTTAAATAATCTTTCAATCATCAACAGTTACAATCATAAAGTAAGGCTATGCAGTTCTCTTGCCGAATGAAATAAAGAGTATTAGCCTAGTATGAATTTTGATTGCATTAGATACCAGTCGAAATACAAGTGCAGCAAAAAATATAACAATTTTCAAGTTAAAAAACTTCATGAACAATGCATAGAAACATTATGATTCTAGTATATTGTCATCTTGAGAACTAATATATTGCGTGTTGACAGGTTCATCATCTTCAGACTCATCAATAGCATTGTTTTCCATAGCAACTACATCATCGGAAACTGGAAATCGATCCATCATGTTAAATGCCCGTCTAGCGTTATCCTTGATCCCGTTATCCACAACCTTTAACAACGTTATTTGCTTTAACACATCGATTGTTCTTCTTAACAACCGACATATGTCACCCTCATCTACTGAAGTGCTGCCACACAATTCTGACCAATCACATCCTTGCGCCCAAGATTCAACAAGTCCGCCCAAATTCGAATTCAAATAAATGGGAAGTTGAACATTAGCCTCAGTTTGAAGTTGATCTAATTCGAAAGCAAGAGGTGCAAGCTCATCAAGACAAGATTTGACTTCTAGGCTTGCGTCATACATGCTCATCATATCGGGCCTTCAAAAAATATACATATGAGATTCAAATAAGATACGTTGAGAAATCACATTCTGTATCAACAATCCAGCTTGCCATCTATACTGAATACATCGTTGAACTTCAATGATAGATAACCAAACAGAAATATTTTGTACCTGAATTCCTAAATGTGACCTGCATCTTTAAATTAAAAAATGATTTCGATACTTCCCTCTAGAGTGCATTTTTGATCAATTCTGACCAACTATAACAGCCGTTTTTATAATTTTCGCTCTTACAGGTGCTAAATCTTTGCAACATTTAATATAAAGCTATTTTCGAAGTAGTTCAAACAGGTTATCATTATAAAAAACCAAACTTCTCAACCTAAAAATATCACTTACTCTCAATGGAGTTGACAGATTTATCCAGGCAAAGGATCCTTAAAGAATCTAAACTTTTAAAGGAATTCTACAAAAATGAACTAACACTTGTAGGTATTTCAAGGTAAAAAGTTTAAATCGGAAATAGCCCAAGGTACTTGTGAATCCAAAGGAATTTACATATTTCCAAAGGACTTCTATTACTTTCCCTTTGTCTACTTTAATTACCCCCCCCCCTACCCGCTCCCTTTCTTCAGCTAAAAGTCAAATAATTTCAGTAATTCTCTAATATCCATTCATTTCCTTGAGTCTAGAAATGTGCAAAAACTTATAAAAAAAGCTTTTGCACAATGACCACTATACGAAACTCCCAAGAAAAAAATTATTACCTCGAATAATCACTAACCACAGTAGGTATGAGTCCTGCTAATTGCACATACGTTAACTTTCTAACAGAGGGATGAGTTAACACCAACGCTAACCACAGTTCGTTATCTGTATTAATCCCACCAATCAAATCACCGAACGCAGTGGGTCTTAAAAGCAAATCTTCATTTGATCCAATATCGGAGTAAACTTGGGTTATGTCTTTAGGTAGTAATGCTCCGTATTTGATTAAAATATTTGTAATCGCCACAAAATTATCCCAAGCTGGTTGGCTGAAGTTGAGCTCAGTACGCCATCCATTCTTAATCTAATTTCGAAAAGAGTGCCACTTTCAAAAATTCTTGATAGTTCTGTTCAATATCGATTCAAATCAAACAATACATCCATTGAAAAAAATTCGAAACCGAGCCAAATGGAATGGTCAATTCATTGAACCAATCAGGTTCATGGAAATGGTCATTGTTTCAATGTTTTCCCATAAACATATCGCAGAAAAAAACATTTTGCTTCTGCCTTTTTTTAGGTCACATGAGCTCATATAGAGATAATTGACTTTTTTTAGCAAAAATCCCTGAAAACAACGTGCAAAGTTAAATTATATATTGCGTTATTTTACAAGTATCAGGTGATTCCAACCAAATGATACATGAAATTTTCATATATTTTACCTGCTTTTCAAGAGCTTTAATATCCTTACTATCGTACAACAGCCCTTCTCTAATGGACCAATCAAGATCGTGTATCGGATGATCTTGTAACTGCTCTCTTGCCCTCATAACTGCAGCTTTTTGCCGTAAAACATGCCCCGGTAAAGAAATTTCTGCAATGCCAGGAATTTTCTGGCTGTAATTCTACAAAAAAAATATACAAAATACTGACATCAAGTAACAGAATCAAACTGCAATGAAGTAAGATGAATTTGACGACAGTCTAAGAGGATGTTAAACTGAAGGATTGTATATCAAGGGTATTACACTAAACCGAAATTTATGTGAACACCAAATTGAAACTAATAAATGGAGCAATTCAAAAACTCCGAATTTGATATTTTCATAAATATTTCAAATTTTTTTGATCCTATCAACCCACTGGCGGAACCCTGGCTTTACAGTTGAGAACAATTTGGAAATTCGTTGAGGCACAGTAGAACGAGTACGCACGCCTCCTGACACAACAGGTGGCATTCACGTAAAATTTATTAGAGATTTAAAGTAACATGGAAGCAATTTCAGTCACTGTAAATTTTGACCAAATATTGCTCCACTGAGGAATACTACGTGATGGACCTCGGAGTCCAGCAAATGGATTCATATGCATGACAATAATTCAACCGAAGACTGTGTCATAGTACGAATACAAACCAATCCACTTAATTTTAAACATTGTGAAAAAAATCACAAAAATACAAAAAATGCAATAAGATTGTTAAAGGCACGTCTAACTCATGTACAATATTATAGTTATGTATAAAATGAAACACTTTAAAAAGACATGTAATATAATAAGTGATTTCAGGCTCAGTTCCTTGTTCATTAGGAATTAAATACCTTAAGAAGCTGATGATCCCACAATTCAGATTCCTCGAAAGGTGGATACAACATGTCTGATAAATCACTTTTGCTTCCTGTTTGGGCCCACGCGGGGCTATCCAAGTCTTCAAATGGCTTAGGATACCACCTGCTTCCCCTTGATGTAGTGATTGATATCATTGCATTGATTTCATTAGCTAACTTCCTCTCTAACCCTCTGCCATCCTCCACATCAATATACGAAACATGGTGAGGGGCGATAGCTGATACTGAACCATCTTGGTGCAAGACCATGCACCACTTGTTGGCATTATTCGGGCCCGTGTAGTCTCCGAGCAGGGCTACTGTAGCTCCATTTGTTAATAGAAGGCCAGCTCCAAGTCTCGCAAGAGGTAAAATTGTTTCAATCATCTGTTTGATAAAATTAACAAACAAAATTTAAAATCAATCAAATGACAAATTTTGATATTTTTCGTATAAACATATTAAAATTTGCCAATAATTACCATTCGGTGCATGACTAATTATTGTGCAAACTATATATCACATCTCAAACTTGAAAAGACACCCTCATAATCCTTTTGAAGCACCAAAAATTTCTTGAAAGAATCAATAGAAATGTTTCTATATTTATGATAAATTGAACATGTAACATGTCGCTCGTTTGAAGAGTTCAAAAACAGCAATACTTAGTAGCTTCTTGCAGGTATAATTTTTAAACGCTTACGCAAGACAAATTTAGATTTTTATGAAAGAATGACTACTTTTAAATATTTCTTGCTTTTAGAAAAATTTTTTAATTGCCGATCATCGTAGCTAAGTTGAAGTCATAAGATGCTATCATAAATTGCAATTTATAATACCTCAGTACATTTTTTATCAATCAACAGATTTTAACAAAAAAAAATTGTTCTTAGAAACTGTTCTGAGATACCAATGAAAGGTCAAAATTTTGTGCATACTCTATATTAGAATAGCTCCCTTGATTTTAAATATATTTACCAGACATTGTTTGTCCTCTTGTAGCTGCAGGTACGTAAAAGGATAAAGTCAAACTTGCTTATGGGTAATATCGTTCAAAAATTTCCACGTTCAAGTAATGCTACGTTCAGATAATAGGTCCATACTATAAATTTCAGAATTTTTTTTCAACAGTGCAACTTCACATTAAGAACTGTTTTCAATTCAGGTTAATAAAGTTGTGACCTTTTGTAAATATGAAACTATTCGATCAAAATTTATTTCAACCTTGTTAAGTTGAGAAGCTATTGCAGGTTTCCGTAAGGTCAATCCTCCGAGAATCAAGAGACAAAATAACTAGGATAGCCTTACCTCTAAGTTGTCTTCAGATTCTTTCTTTTTCAAAAATTCAAAATTTCTCTCTTCTTTTTTATGCGCATCCCACAACTTCCTGTACGACACTGCATCATTAAAATCAATGCCGGCATAGGTGCTTCGGATAGAATCAAGCCGACTTTCAGCCTGAGTAGCAGCTTCTTGAGCCGGAGTTAGCTTTTTCATTTGCAGGTAATTTCCAAAACTCTTTTCCACCAATTTTTTAGCACTGGCAACGTCCCTCGATTTGAGAATGTTTACTGCCATACTAAGAAGGTAAAAAATTGCGACAAAAGCTATAGAACATGCATATATGGAATTTGAAGAGATCATTTACAAAGCATCAAAAACATTCTTACAATATTACTATTGCGCACATCTATGCAATCGAAACGTGACAAAATTTTCCATATATATAAATATATGCATAGGTCAGTATGCATAAAAAACTATCAGAGTATAGCAGTTCACACATAGTATTAAACTTTTGTATTTCAATTATCAGAAAAAATGCATACCACCATGAAGAACCAACTAAAATATAAATATATTTGCTGAATACATAAAATTAAAAATAATGTACATGCATACGTACCTATAACTGCTTTTAAACCTACTTTCAACGGCATCTAACGGGGACAACAGTAATCGATGTGCATCGCGAACACTGCCATCAATGCTTTGCATGAGAACAACATTGCCCATATCATCCATCCCTCTTCTGCCTAATTACCAATAAAAGCTATAGATGCGTTATTTTGAGCCAATTGGGATTCAGAATAATAGCAGCTACGCAATTTAATTGGTCTGATAAAAAGGAATAATACCTAAAAATAGCCATGTAGAGTATAATTACGATATTTTAGTGCATTGGCAGTACACCCGTATGCCACAAAACATTCATGAATTCAACTTAATTGAGTACTTTTCTATTGAGAGCTAATAAGAAGGGACACGAGAACATTATCCATATTCAGAAACTGAGTTCGTTTTGAAATTAATCCGACACAGCCAATTACAGAGCATGAAGGCCAATTCGCTACAAAAAATTTGCCATCGACTAGGGTAGACCCCGCCAACATCTATGAATTCTGAGCAATTTTGGAGCATAAAGGCACTTGATACCCTGGGGATACTGCCAATGCCCTTATTAGTTGATGTGAAAGGTTCAGCAGAATTAACCATTATTCAGATGGACAGTTCTTAAGATACCTGCTCTGCCGGCCATCTGAAGTAGTTGACTGGGTAATATAGTTGCCAAACCAGTATCACTCCACTTCTTAAGACTTGATATCACGGTACTCCTGGCAGGCATATTGATGCCTGCAGCTAATGTTTCAGTAGCAAATACCACCTGAAAAATATCATATAGAAGCTAAAATATATTTATATGGTTAAGAGTGCATGTAAACATGTATCAATATGTACCATATCAATTTGAATGAATGGATATAATCATTATGTAAGCATCCACGCATGAATGTAATAGCGCAGATATGCATCCTCATAACGGATTTTCATATTAGTTTGAATTAGCTAGAAACAGATTCTCTATGATTGACAGACATCTATGTACCTTGCACGCGTTCGCAATAAACAAGTCCTCTACCAGCGCTTTAAAGGCAGGAAGTAACCCAGCATGGTGAGATGCTATTCCAGATAACAGCATATCCCATCTATCTTCACCAATAGGAGCCTTTCAAAAAAGAGCAATAAAAGACTTAGGTGCACCAAATGGATATGTGTACCATATAGGCCTTTAAATGTAAATTTTAGTTCCATAAATAAAGCAATTAAGCTCTAAGTTTATTAAAAAAGAATATGTGCTGGTATATGACCCTTCGATTGTTAGCCCCAACTGCCTTAACGGCAGTAACTAACTTAACAGCATAATATGCTGTTAAGTATCGGGTAAGCCCAAAACACTCATTTAAAAGATAACGTTACTAAAACCTAGACTATAAGTGACAGTTATTAACATGCGGCACTCATAATTGCACCACTGCATTGCAGAAAAACATTTAAAGGGTCAATATGTAGTTATTTCAAAAAGAACCATTTCAGCAAGGAAGAATAATATTGAACAGTTTATTGACGTCAAAAAAATATTATGGTGCAAAAATAATAATAATTCGAAAAATAAAAAAATTTCTCTAGTTTGGCTTAAAGAGCAACATTTCTGCTTTAAACATGTTAGTAACTGTTAGTTTCATAAAAAATAGTTTCATTTTTACCTGTGGATTTGCAAGTTCGTAAGCCTCTAATTTTTCCCTAACAAAATTCATTTCCTCTTCACTTAATAACGATTTTCCGTCATTATAGACTTCTTTTGCAGCGCTATCACATCGATCTCTACTAAACACAAACACGATGGCAGGCAGCATGTTCTTTTGCTTCATTTTTCGAACTAGGTATCCGTAACTGGGTACTTCTTGTCTGGGGGAAACCCCGTCCCTCTTACCCCCTCGCCCTCCATAAAGTTTAACTTTGCCGTCTTTTGTTTTCAAGTTTAGTTTACTATAAACGCCTTGTTTCCTATTCTGGGCTGCAATGTGAGCAGCCTGCTGTGCCTAATACAAGAAATCAATTTTTTATATATGAGCAGCAGCATTCCCCGAATATTATATTCGGGCATTATTTTCGAATAATTACATAATTAAATCCAACGCACCGAATATTATCTAAGAAACAAGTAATAAGTCATTAATCATCTAGTATACTGAGTGAAAAATTGTTCTTCGAATATTCATATTTTTTGCATATACAACAATTTTTCGGGCTTACAAATTTGTACCATTATCGGGGTAATATCCATGTAAGGTACACCAGTACCACTACAGGACTTTAAAGGCTAGTTAAAATGATGTCAAACCATCATCTGAAAGGAGCTTAGCAAATCCAAGCAACTTCTTAGCAGGCCTTATTCTTCTTTTACATCATTCACAAATGTACATGCAGGCATTGAAATACAACTTAATGTAAGCATTCTCAATAAGCGAACATTTCTTTGAGTGCTGGATCAATCCACTCAAGCTTCTTATTGGGCTGCGGAATTGAACCACAATGTCGAAGAATTGGCATTGAGATTTTGCCCTTGTTTTCCATTTACAATTAGAGTAATCATTCCTGTGTTCAACGCGATACTGTCAGTCAAGATTCTGAGCTGGACTGACAAGAAGTTGGAATTATCCTAATCCATGGAATGCTTTGTAGTGATTAAAATTGATTTTTACTTTTCGATATCTCGTATCATTCATTGTAGCATTGAAAAATTTCATGCAGCACATAATGGTTACATTCCTGGGTAATCTAGAAAGATAAAAGTCTACCTTACTTAGCAGAGTTTTAGTTGTGCCTGAAGGTTACTATTAAAAATGTAGATGAATATAAAGCTGAAGCTAATCTTGATATTACCTGATATATACTCTCTAATTCAGGATTAATTCCTAAATTACTCGATTTCACCTCTTTCTTCCCCCCTTTTCTGTTTCTAACATCCCCCTCCAACCCATTTTTAGACCCGGGTCCAGAATCGATATCTTTAAATAGGTGGTAAATACCCCGCTTGCTCGCAAACCAGTATCTCAAAGGAACTGGTCGAAAACTACTAGTAACGAGTCTAGTCATCCCATGAGTCGCAGCAATCCAGTTGGACAAGTCGACTATATTGGACATAGTCGCACTCAGTGCAATAATCAGCATGTGTTTAGGACAGCTAATCACACTTTCTTCCCAGACTGTACCGCGGTTTACGTCATTTAGATAGTGAAATTCATCGAGAACGACGGCAAATACATCTGCTAGGTCATCGGGGCCCGTCAGTATGTACTCTTCCGTTCCAATTTCTGCAACGACCTGGGTCTTGTATAGCATATTTCGGAACACTTCAGTTGTCATCACTGTAATCTAAAATACGAATTTGTTAGACTTAATTAACAAAGTAACAGAATAAAATGAACTACAGAGTAATAGATAGAGGGAATATTTGCAGAACTCTCTTTAAGAGCAAAGCTACCACAACATTAAAAAATTATTGAAATTAGATGAATGAAAATATACCCAAAAAAGGATGATTTTTGAATTATTTAACATCATTTAAAGTAACAGAACTATTAGAATTACATAGATCTTTCACTTATTAATATAAAGACAATTTACGAAATTATAAAAACTCAATTTTTTAGAAGATAATATTTTTAAAAATTCTATTTTTTTCTCACGATCGTTTGAACACCACAGGACTAAAAAGCTTAAAATAATCTTTTGGTTTACTACCAACAAATAACATTCAATTTTTTACCCATTTACTAAACTCTATATGTAAAATCTCAAAACTTTAATAAATAGCATTTTCTCCTTCTGTTCCAATGCATTTCTTTATTTCTCATTTTGCGGATAAGTGAAAAAATTATTTTTAGCATAATAAGTTTTTCCATATTACTACTTCTAAATCTGATTCATAGCTATCAATCAATACTTCATTTGCTCGAATATATTCATGCTGATTAAATTATGCAAAATTCGTGTACAGTGTCTACATACAGAAGTAGCCCGCACAAATTTAAGCAACTCTTCATCCCTTAAATGACAAACTCGTGAATTCAATTTGCTTCTAGAGACATATGAATATGCTACTTAACTCTTCCACCTCAAAAGCATATATTCAAGTTATCTTATACGATGAATCTCATGGATAGAGAAACTCACATAGAAGAGAGAGAAATATTAACTTTCCAAATATAATATTCAACTTCAACTTAAAATTGCCCCAGAACAATTTCTTAAGAACAATATCTGTGGCTATAATGAAAGCTACAATATTACATAGAGTCACATGATAAATGGCTAGAAGTATCTTTAAGAGTGTCTATGAATATATATGTCAATACCTGAGCTCCTCTATTATAGCTACCATCTCCAGTCATCAGGCCCACCCTTTCACTTCCAAAGCGCTTTCTAAAATCATTGAATTTCTGATTGCTCAGGGCTTTTAAAGGGGTCGTATAGAAAACCCTTAATCCCAACGCCAGCGCATAATAAATCTATTTTGTAAATACGACAAAATATGATATAATTAGGTTGAAGAACTAAAAAGCTCTTTGAAAAATTTCAACTATAGTATTTGTCCAAAGCAAGAAAAGAACGACTGTGTAACATTATGTTAAAATAAATTGTTATTTCGAAAAAGATGAACTCCCGACAAGCTAAAAAGTTATCAAAGTGCGCATTTTCTTTTGCATATCTTCTTTTGTTGGTTAAGCATTTCTTACTCTTAATTATTCTACTTATAGTGACCTATTTCATACATTTGCCATATTTGCAATTGTCCATGAAAAAAGGAATTTATCATTCGAAAAGTAATTTTACATGCCTTTATCTCTCTAAAAAGAAATAACTAGCATAGGCAATAAGCTGCATCGATTTCAGACGAATTAAGCTTATATAAGTAATTGAAATATATATATATATGTAAACATGATTAAGCCAGATTGATATATTTATGCATGCCCTGAAGCTCTATTACTTAGCCTAATTACGTCATAGCATAATACTACAAGTTTCCCAATATTTGTTCTTTTATACATATTGCAGCAAATTAAAGAATAATTTATAAATGGAACACTTTTTTTACATGTATTCTTTAGATATTAAGGTACACGAGGCTTCAGGGTAAATTTGGCTCCTTATGACGATTGAAACAAATTTATAGTAATGAAAAATCGTGAAAGCGCAGTAACGTTCCGAAGTATAAAAAGCTATTGCATTATCATAATTCATAGGTTACGAATGAATAATAGTTGAGAATAATGTACATGTATCAATTTGAATAATACTTGAATTGCAGAAGTACCGCTGAAAGCTTTCTGAGCCATAAATCCATAGCGTCATTACTATTCAACAGCAAAAAGGCTTTCTTCTTGTTAAAATTATCTCAAAAGAATAACCGTTTAAAGGTGTTAGGGAAAAATTTGTTGAAAATTGCACGTTGCAATAAAAAGAACATACATGGAAAACAATGAAGTCAATTTTTTGATATTATTGCAATCATCTAGAACCACTAAATGAATTCAAGGTAAAAAATGATTCAAAAACTTTGCTATATTTGAAGATAAAGGAACTTACCGCTAATTCACCAGCAACTGTTTTGCCACTACCAGTGGGTGAACCTAATACTACATTACTATTACTAGCTAGTGCCTGCAGAGCTTCGAGCTGAAAATTGTCAAGCTCAAAAGAAAATAGCTCTTTAAAAAGCTCCGGACTTATCACCCCACCACATTCATTTCGAATTATATCCTATTACAAAAATAATTTTATTAGTATCATGTACAATATTTGAACACTTCATGAATGCGGAATAAAAAAGGAAAAAAAAGTATTTGGATAAATAAATTGCAAGTTTAAAATTTTTGAATATTTTCAAATTATGCCCATTTTGTGAATCAACATGTGGCTAGACAGTAATATATGATCAATAGTCGAGTATAGCTATCAAAGTCGAAACAAGGAAATATGTTTTTTTCAAATTAAGAAAAAAAATTAGCTTTTGAACGAAGAACAGGACTTTTTCCAGACTGCATGATTTATTATTTACTACTGGACATGCATAGAATTTTATTGGAAGTTTAAGAATTTGCCCTAAGTCACTTAGCATATTTCGTTATGACATAAATAATGCCTTCAAATGCAAAAATATAAGAAAAAACTTTGAAATAATTCTGTCACATTTTCAAATTGGCTATTATCAATAAAGATGATAAATATCCATTTTACATATCAACTTACTTGAAGTATATCAACAGCTTCAGGCTTTCCGACTTGCTCCTTTAACCTTCTCAAACTTGATGCATCAATGTTGAATTGTTGATTGGGGGCGTCTTCTACTATGATTTCTTCGGACCTCAAAGATGTGCATGAGACAGAAAATCTACTTCGCCTCTTTGCTCTGGAATTTAGTGTTCCAGTACAATAGGGTAACGTATAAGTCGATATTTGTTTGCAATGGTTAGAGTCAATCCCCTGATACATTGAATGCACATTAATGAGATACAGAGCAAGATTGCACTTAATAACGGTAGATAGATACCCATATCACGAAATAATACCACAGAAATAGAATTAAATATGATTAGAAATAGTATGATTGAGTTTTATGCTGGTTCATTACTGAATGTACTTTTTATGGAAAATTGATAACCTCTCCTAGATCGAGTATAGTGACCCAACCGTGCTACGTACAATGATTGAGCTTCTAAGCAAATGCCGTAAACTGACGAAAGAATACGCTCCATTCGCAAACCTACCGCTGGACTTTATCACATTTCTCGAAATATTGTTTCGGAATGCACACACGGCGTTAACTGCAAATGATAGCATTGGGAAAATGGTAAATCTCATTAGATTAGATTATTTGCTATCACTGCCACGTTATTTCTTATGACATTTTATAAACTGCTTCATTCTTAATTTGTAATATTTTTTCATACTTTTTACAACTCCCTGAAGTCGTGAAATATCAACTACAATTCAACAATAGTCAACAAAACACCCCAAATCCTAGATTCCTAACGCGACCCCAAATATTTTGTTGAAAAAACCTTACGGATTCAGCCACTGCTACTTTTAATTTTTTCTAAATGTCAATTAGCTTTATTCCTGGCTTGAAAGATTTTTCCAACAAAATATTTGGGGTCGCCTTAGGAAACTAATCATAATGAGGACACCCTTCAGTGCTGATCTGTCTGTAAGGGCTTTACTTGCTTTTGCCTAGTTCATGTTATCAGTAATTTTATTTGCTTAGTCCACTTTGTCTATGATAATGCCATTGAACAACCAATTGAATTTCATTTTGAACAAAGAAATATCATAATTTTGAACGGTTTGTACAACTACTGTGAACTTGAACTGTTGTTATGACTTGAAGCATGTAAAGAACTGCCATTTGTATACGTGCGTACACTGCTATCTGCATTTTAATGTAGTGAAATTATCATCTAGACATCAACTGTACCTATATAATAGCTGGTTTGAACTATCATGTGAACTTGAGCAGCAAGTACTTTTAATCTTGATTTAAACTATAAAAAGTGGAACT
This sequence comes from Vaucheria bursata, assembly GCA_032358265.1. Classification (NCBI taxonomy): domain Eukaryota; class Xanthophyceae; order Vaucheriales; family Vaucheriaceae; genus Vaucheria; species Vaucheria bursata. The sequence continues at coordinate 112,346 of JAULBW010003427.1, read as the reverse complement.
GTTAATCTAAATACAAATTGTAATTGACTAAACATGCATAAAAACCTAGAAAAAGCATGATGATTGTTTCAGGTAATACTTTAAATAGTTTTTGAAAAAGAAAAAGCTAGATGTGAAGAAATTACAGCACAAATAAACAATATTATATTTCATATATATGATAGAATTTCCTAATGAATATATTCTATAGCTCTTTAACAATCTTATGCTTTATCTCATTTGTTAGAAATTCACCATTGTATCAAAGTAGCCACTATTTTAAAAGGAGAGATGAAGCTTATGAACAAATCTTTCATCAAATAAAACTCCAAAAAATTTTGCTGTTCCTCAACACCTGCACTTGAGTATACTTTTTAATATTTCTAGATGATCTACAAGTTTAGAATCTCAAAAACTTTACCAATGTATTGTTATGAATGTGCAAGCAAAACAAGCAAAATGCAAGAATACAACAGCAAGGGTGCTAGGACCTGATCAGTTTTAGTTGCATGAACATGTCTGATACATGTTTTCTTTATGTTCATAATTTCTGATGATTTGTACTTTAGATTCAAGTATATATACATATATATTTTATGACATATTGTACATTGTAGTTTGGTCAATGTCAATTGCATATGCCCGGCATTAGTTGCTAGTTGATGTTATATTTGTTACCAACACTTAGTGTCAGAAACCTAAAAATAAAGTACACGTTTTCTTGTTCAACCTCTTCTCACTTCCATCTATCTTTTTCCTAGACTAACGCCATTTCCTTTTTGTTTGTTATGTATTGGATAGACCCTTATCCTATAACTAATCTTTGGTTCTATTTTTCATCTTTGATTGGCGTGTGCCTGACAGAGATTATATTTTTATGCAAATATAATTGCGTTACTGAAAGTGAATATACTTCGTAATAGCACACAAATTATACTCCTAACTTGTCACCATGGTCCAATATATAAAGTGTTGACTCTCCTCAAAACTTTGTAAAATTCCACAGCTATAAATTGAAATTAACCTCTTGAGGAGTTAATTCCTAACATGTAGGCAATTTTGTTGTCTCACATCAACATTAGTATTTGTGGCCTCATGTTCAATTAATTTAATTTACAGAACTTCAACTTTAAGTATACCCCTTCTGGCAACTCTTATAATTCCAACATTGAAAACTTTGTGACAAACAATCATCTAAATTGGCTGCTTAAACTTTTCTTGTGTTGAAACATACACGGAGCATACTCCATAAAAAAATTGTACAGGGATACTTACCTACCAAAGTTACATTTTCATTTGTTTTTAAAGATTCTGAAGATTTATTTTATCTCTACAAATCTCCATCATCTCCACAAAAAATGCCATCCGGCTGAACTGGCTCAACTAATTGTTTTGAGGTAACCCATCAAATAATGCAATTATCAAACATAAATTCACTTCATTTCTAATTGGCTTTAAGGCATACTTTGCTACTTTGTAGAGTGCATTATTGCTGCCAATAGAAACTGCTAATCATCACTTGCTAAAATTTGTTGCTTGCTAGCTAAATGTGCTGTTTGTTTCTTAGCATTCTCATGCTTTGTCTTGTTATTCACTATTTGCTTGCTTCATTGCCTACTCTCTTGGCTGTTCCTTTAATTATTTTTAGAGCTTGTATTATGGATGTAGCATACAAGGTGGTAGTAAGGACACAACAACTATAGAAGCATGGTAATATTATACAAACATAATTTGCATTGCAGAGAGTGAATAAGAAACACACTCAGCATCACAACAATTAAAGTCTTGACGCTAATCCATCTGGAGAGTCACAAAATGATGCAGCTAAATGATGGAATAACTCTTGAAAGAGAAATTCCCTTAAGAACTAATTATTGTAAAATTAGTTTCTAACAGCTTGATTACTATCAGTGTTAATAAGTATCTAGCTCAATTACTGAAAAGTTGTCATTCACCATAAAAAGCATAATTCCTTGCTCATTCCTAAGTTTAGTGATAAATTACTTGAGAAAGAAATGGATAAAACATGTGGAATCCTGGACTTCTGCAGTTAAATGTCAGAAGTACCAGCCAGGATTGTCAAGTAATGTCATCATTAAAAAGATACAACCACCATTAAACTCTCATGTTGTTTAACTTTAATCCAAGGTTCTGAACCAACTTGCATTGCTCTTGTATCAAATTACTGCCCACTTTCATGATCGCTGATCTAGATAAGTGACGGTACCTCTGAACTCAATTAATAATCACTTTTGTCATTATCCATAAAAATTGCCTTAAATAAATATTGAGACAGACATAATATGGCACTGCAGTCTAAGTTACTTGTTTTATTGTTCAAACAAAATTAAGTTACAAACTCAATGTATTTCAAAGCAGAATCAGTTAAAACAAGAGATGAACATGCAGCAACTATAAATCATCACAATTAATTCAACTTTTTCAATTCATATGCAGTTTATTGAGTTAAAGTATTAAATATACATTGATATTGTAAAGATTATTAAGATGACTGAGCAAAAAGATTAGCTTGTTAATAAGCAATGCAAAAGCAGTGTTGTATGATAAATTGAAAGATATGAATAAATGAAATACAGCAGAGCAAATCATGGAGAAAATGTGTAATAAGCATTGTTAGATGAGATATAAAAATAAGGAAAGATGACCAATAACTTTAATAGTTCAGTGATGGCATGAGGAAAATCAGCATACAGCACCTGTTACAATGCTATGGAAGGGAAAGAAGGTTCTTCATTTGTAATATGATTTATGCAAGCTACATGGGAGTAACTCATGAACTGCAAAAAATATCTTTTTGAATTTCCAAAATTAATTTGCAATCTTGAAAAAGACATTACAAAATGATTTGGGGTAAAGTACATATTAATAGGAGCAAATTGTTGAACATAATAAAGTAAGGTATAATTAGGGTACTAGAACAATGCATATCTTGACAAAGATGAAAGATACTTTGCAAACGTATATCTCTATGAGTAAAGTTATTTTTCTTTAAATATAGCTTGATAAATTGACAAGAATACTGCATAAAGTTCATTGCCAACATCTTTCACAGCATTTCTTACTAAAAAAGCAATGTATGATGTTGCTCTAATCTTATTGTCCTAGTAAGAACAGCAAGAGAGATAATCAAATGTTTGATCTTTGACATGAGCTGGAGTGATTTGAATATAACCGAGCAAGATCAGATTTTGTGAAATTGCACAAAGCATTCAGCTTAAGTCGCGTTTGAACATTATAAAGATGGAAAAAATTGTATTGGGTTAACTTTTACCAGTACATGTACTACCTCAAATTTTAAGCAGTTATTTTACCAATCGATTGATGCGCCACTCGTTAGCAAGCTAGCATTCGTTGGATGATGTAATTTTTTTGGTGAAAAGAAAACTTGAAGTTGCATCATTTTTCATTATTACGTCCATATATTGGGCAAATTTTTTTATAGGTTTAATTGTGATGAAATCACCTAACAAATGCCAGCTGATGAATTGAAGAAAATAAATAATATTTAAAATTGCTTAAAATATATCAGAAATAAGATTGTACCAAATTTTATTAGATATTTATACTGATGTAAAAAAAAGTATTTAATTACACCTCAATTGAATTAAATGATTTTAGGACTTATCACAAAAAACTAAATTTCTTCTACCTGATCACATGATATTCAGAGTTGGAGGTTTTTAAAAAGGCTAACTAGAAATGTTGGTCATAAAAAATGATTTGGCTCTGTTTGGTTTAAGCGATGGTAAAACGATTGAAAATATGGAGGTAAAAAATCCTTTTGCGATTTTTTTGCTTTGCATATTACCCGAAAAAAATACTGGCGTAAATGCATAATTTTTAAGGAAGACGTTAAATATTTTGCAATAATAAATTTGTTACATATGATTGTTGCATATAAAAATATTTCTAATACATAAAGCTTTGATTACATTTAGTAACCATATATGATTTTTGGGACAATTTGGTGCACTTTAATGTGGGTAAAAGCAATCGCAGTGCCTACAAAACAATGCATTTCAGCAACAGGTATCTATAAAAAAATAGCCTCATAAAAAACACGAATGGAAATGTCTAATAAACTTTATGCTTCAATAAATTGGCATCATTTGAAAAAGAGCTGCAATGAGGTAAATGAAAAAAATTAGAATAGTACAGCAAAAAGGGCAATACTGTTTTTTTGGAACTTTCACACGTATAATTAAGCAAAATCAAGGAAGAAATGATATTTGAAAGGTGCCAACTATAAATCATATATTAATTGAGGGATTTATAATAGTACCTTTCACTTCAAGAATATTTAGGATTATTCAGATATGAGGACTGGCTTATCGAAAGAGTTAAAAATTGCCACTAAAAATGCACAAATTCAGTCATCTGAAAGAAAAAATATCTCATATTTTTTCATTGATCATTATTTTTGTTATATGGTTGAATCAAGTTTAGAAAGTGTACATGAAAATTCATCGGTAGTACTTGAAACCTGGAAAAAAAATTTACATTAAGAATTATTGGAAAAAAGGAGAAAATCAATTCATTGAACTATAAGACCTTATAGCGCCACTGAACCTTTCCAGGAGATTCGTATAGTTACATTGAAATTGAAGGAAAAATGTTGGAAAGAACTATTTATTTCAATGTGGTAACTACAATATTTACGCTTAATAACCTGCAACTCCAATCTTTTCAAACCCGAAATCATGTTCGCTGATACAACAGTCTCTGCTATAATATACAGAGATAAAATGACAGTTACTAAATTATTCCTTGACAGCAGGACAAATATACATCTTCGTCCGTCGGGCAACAATTTCCGTCAATGCCTAGAAGGGCGCATGCTGAACTCGACGCGCACGAAGCCGCCGTTGAGGCGCAACAACCTAAGTAATCACCATCTTCAGTAGGACAACAAAGCCCTTCGAGACCAGCAAGGTTGCACACTTTATTATCTGTACAGTTTGCACTCACAACATTGTTTTCAGACACAGCTTTGCTAACTGCCGACCCTCGAAGTAGGAGAAATGCGGCTACTGCAGCAATGATAATTGCAAATACTACGACAACTTTTTCAAAGAATTGAACTAACCACGGTTTCTTTTCTTTGTCTAATAAAAGCCTTTGCTCTTCAATCTGATATAAATTAAATGCAAAAATGAGTGACTCATATAGATTGAAATGAAGAATTTATGTATACCTGGCCGTGTTCTAAAGTGCCAAGGCCTGAATAGGAAGGGGCTTTCACTAGAGTATTCATTATCCACAAAAACCTTGAAAGACTATGAGTGTTGAGGTTTACGCTTGTTTATTATGATTAATAAAATTTATAAAATTTTATTCGGTCCAAACAGTATTCTGACAAGTGTATTATGGTTGTAGATTTATCTTGTTTATTATCATTGATTTTATTGGCCTAATAAATGCGACATTGTAAATTGATTGGTGGCTAGGAAAAATTTTTTCTTCGTGAAAAATTTCATTACATCGAATTAAATCATAGAATTCTAAATCTGCAAAAAAAGATTCATGTGGATTATAATAAATAACTTGACTCGACGGGGCTGAATTACAATTCTGATTGAATGGAAGAAGAATGCGATACGGAATATGCTTTACTCTGTTCTATTGATGAGAAAATAACAATGGCCTGACATTCCCCACCAGATAGTTTATGTTCTCTATCTCGGATTTTTTACACTCTAAAACGATAGCGTTGGCGAAAGGCCTTTTATCCCTTGCCGCTGTAATCATCTTATGGGCTGGAATTTGGCTCTTATGTGACAGGCATATACCAGCAGGAACCTATAATACTGATAAGGAACTATTATTGATTGTGCTAGGAGCGTGCGTTATGATTCTTGCAGATGTTTTTTTCACGTCAGCATTCATGGATCGATTCAGCAAAATTAAGAGTATTTTTGAGTTTGATCATGCGCAGAGAAGAGGTGGACGAGAAAAGTTTCGGATTTATGCTCAATTTTACACAAAGGTGCACTTCGCCACTGTAGAAAACGATTAATCTAATTTTTTCTTTTGTAGCCACTCGAAACTTACGAATTACTAAATTCTCGCATCATTTTCCCTTGCGCTGCAAAAGTTTTCAGTGCTTATAATTTCTCTGCACATGAAATTGGTTAACTTATCTATTTAAACCTAAGCTAAAGATATTTTAAAATTGTATGTTATTTTAAAGCTTTGTTAGTACCTGCGCTACTTATAGAATATGGCACCAGAATGATAAAGATTTTAAAATCTTTAAATATCTATTATGTTTTTGATCTTATGATGAATGTGATCAGTATAAATTCACCTCTTTTTCAGTTCTACACTGATAAACAATCCCACAATATAACTGTAATTCAAAATATGAAATTTATCGTAACCACTACTCGTTAGTATTACTGTAAATTTACTCAATTTTAATTGATTTTTTGGTTATTTTTAGCTTGTAATTGGTGCGATAACGCCAGAGTAGTATTTCGAGGTATTTATAAATTCTATTTTCCAATTCTATGAAATTTAACATAAATTTTGACTTGGAACTTTATGTGAGCATATACCTCTATTTTCCAAACTATATTAGACGAACAGACAGAATGAAACTTTCAGAATAATCCATTCCAATCTGCTGTTAGCATCATTCCATTCCTCTTTCGAATTGTTTCATCTGTAGAGCGTACTTGGCATGATTGGTACGATTCTTTTCTGGAATGGAGTCTTCAATTTACTTAACAAGGCAACGATTTCCGTGGAACACCAATTTGTGATACATATTACTGCTGTTCTATGTGGGAGTATAGTGGTGCTATATGTTGTTCATCTAGAAGATCAGAGTTCAATTTACATTAATGAACTTACAAACGATTTTGGAACGCACGGTAAGCAATAATGATATAATTCCGTAAGACTTCTCATTAATTCTATTAGTATTTTTATTCAGACTAACATTATAAAATTATATAGAGAATCACCTCCTAAAAGATTGAAATGGGCTCATTGTATAGATTACTTATTGTTTTGTTACTAGCTTGGAAGTTGTGAATGGTCAACATTTATTTGAAGAATTTCCTAACTATACTGCGTATTTTAGTTTGGTCTAATGTTAAAATTCCTTTAAAGGATTTCATGTATGCAAAAAATACTTTTATTCCATATTCTTCCCCCACCAAAAGAAAACGTACGAAAAATAGCATTCTTCAAAATCCATTTTTATAAACAGATTTTTTGCATATTGGTAAAACCATAACACCATCCGTTGATATGCTCAGGTCCTCTTACGGAATATAGCAACTGAATTTGAATTGAAGTACAGGAATAATTTTCTTGAATAATTACAATTGGATAAATTCGACTTGAATCGACCAATAGAATCACAATATTGATTTTTCTTTACAGTTAGTACATGTTTTGGGAATGGATAGAATCAATGCAGAATTGATTTTTAGATTGGTATTGTCTGAGATGATGTTTAGTAAAAAGCTTAAGATATAGAGAAATCTTGCACAGAGAAGCCATCGCAATTCTCGTCAGCATGGGAAACCATTTAAATTTTTGATTTTTTCCAAAATTGTCAAATTACTAATTGCATTTTTCAGAATTTATATAATTCCAATTTGTTAACTGTACAGAAATATATGTATGATTTTTGAAAGTGTTTCATGCTTTTTACAGATCATGTGCTTACAGAGTCACGTTTGTGCGATATGGTCTGCGCCTATCTAGGCGCATTTATATGTAACTTTGCTCAAGTGGTGCTTTGGTGGGGGGTTGAAACTTATGCTGAAATGCACATGAAAGGCCAGCCTTACATTGCAGCTGCCCTTTTTATTGGTGGACTGCTATTTTTGAAGCTCATGAATAAGTTGGAGGTCAATTTGGGCGTGGAAATTGAATCTACGGTACGTGCACTATTTTGAGATGTCTAGTTACATATTTGTTATGTTGATGGAGTCCAAAGCCTTTCTCATTTAACTTTGTCTCAATCGATAACCAATTTTGAGGTGTTCACATTCAATGCACTGTCTGATTTCGCCGAAGCTAATGTGTTTTCAATTTAAAAAAGGATGTCTGGACAAACATTTGAATGCGTTAAAATTTTAATAAACTATACATCAGGTAATGTAGAAAGTATCATTCTTGCAAAATTTCCATCGCGGGTGAGAATTCGCTTCCTTTCTCACTAACATAAGGCTTAATAAAACAATGCTACAATGCGTAGTGAAATCCTGCCAAAAAAGTCATTAGCAATGCAGGTAATTAAAAAAATGATCAACAGTCTAGATTTGTCTGATATGCGGCCCATCAAATAAGTTTTCAATTTTTGCATCTTATCTCATTTTCAGCATAAAATATCTGGACATGTATTGGTGGTTCCATTTTAATAGGAATATATGAAATTAAGAGTATATTTTGATTGGTTAAAAGTGAATTCACTAAACTCGGTGCGGCTTTATTAATGTATATTTTCCAAATTTTAAACAGGGTAGATACAGGGAACAATTTGGACAATGCGGCTTTATTCAATTTTTCCTTAGCACATGTGAGCTAATCTCTGTGGTGTTAATATGGACTGGCTTCGAATGGTTTTTTTGGGAAGATTTCTTACTACGAGAAACTGCACTTCGCGATGCGATGTATTCTTTCTGTGGATTTATGGTCATAGTCGCGACTGGTCGATTAGTCACCTTAATGGGAATTATTTCGCCTATGGGCGTGTACGGTGAAATACATTCACAGTTACTCCATAACGAAGATCCTCTTTTGGAGAGGTGCTCATACTACGAAGATTCTGCACAAATCGAAATTGAAGAAATTGTTTTACACAGAGAATGGTAAACTGCTTTAAACTTTGACAGATAAGGTGAATTTTCCAGAGCAATCATTTTTGTATAACAGATCCTTTTATTTGGGCCAGAATGAACTCTTTTATCATAAATTCAGGCTCATTTGGTCCAAAATTATGTTTGCTTTGAAAATTTATTCGAATTTTGAACTGCTCTTTGTACATTCACATTGAGAACATGGAGACATATGTCTTATATTCGAAGAAGCTTATTCATGCAGAGTCTGGAAAGTATCGAAGTGGATGCTTTTTTCCTTTGCAAAATTTCCAACAAATGATATAATCGGGCTCTGCTTGCATTCATCTATACATCAGAAAATTGAAAAAATCCTTTGAATTTCAACTACAGTGAATTGTTTGCTGTCTACATGCATTATTATACAAATTCATTCATTTATACATTCCAGTATTCATTCCATTGAAGAGATGCATTCTCAATACTCAAGGAATTGCATATGCCACTCACTGCACTAATGGCTCGTAGATGGTGCATCCTGTGTAAATTATTCAAGTGAAATATGAGCTGGAGATCAATATTTTTTTGTACCTATTAATTTTTCAGATGAATAGACGATATTCGGCAGCAGGCAAGGCACAGTAATAGCAATATATATATATATATATATATCTGATATTGATACTGATTATTTGTTTAATACTATCTTAGTATCACTGAAGATTTTGACTAATGCTGATGTAATTTGACTGTGATTCTACTGGCACTGTTTGAATCTTACCTTCAGACAAGTTTTTTTGTGAGATAATTTCAGTCCTAAAATATTGTAGTCGATTTTAGCCTCATACCACCGTGTTAAAAACTCGTCATCGATAAGAATATCTTTAGAGTTTGGTTAGATTTACAAATACTTTCGACTGTGGTTTATAATTCGTCACAAGAAATTAAAATTATGTACAAAATTGAACAGAGTTGGACGGAAATGTTACGAGAAAACTAAGAAACTTTTCTTCCAATTTCTCTGTAAGATTTGTTTTCATTCATAATTGTAAGCCTAAATTGCACATTTAAGAACTACAAAAACGTGGTAGCATAAATACCACAGATGCTTGGGTTTTTCAACTTTATTTTTGTTGATAAAATATAAGAAAAAAACATCGAGGCAAAGGAAAAAGTACCACAAAGACAAAATCAGCAAAAGAAAGATTACATTTTTTATATGAAAAGAAAAACTGTGGACTGGTCCCATTGTTGCAGCAACACTTTTGGCAGCGTGATGCTTATAATCGAAGTACTTCAAGGGAACATTGACATTTGAAGAAGTTATTAAAGAATGAGGTTAAACCAGGCGTCGGAAGAATGTGAAAATGGAAGCGTGCCTCCGACTTATCCCAATGGTCCTCAGAAAATCATTTGCCAAAATACAAAATGAACCTGCGTCGGAATCATTATGGTTTTTATCAACAGTTACAAAAAAGTGTCTTGAAGGTATCACATACCATGCCAGAATTGCCAGTATTACTAGTGTTGATATGGATTTGAATATGAATAGTAAAATGGATATCAGCTAGCAATCTAAGTAAATATAAACAGTGCAGCTAGCAAAATCTCTAACCTCTGAGTACCTGCTAGGAGATCAATCAGTGGAAACTAATAGAAAAGATTTAGTAAAAGTCATATATTTAATGTGAAGAAAATGGGATTGATGTTGGCCTGAATTCCATCTAAACAAAAAAAATTATTGATGAGAGTAACAAACGCATTGCCTTGGACAAGGTCTTTATTAATATGTTGTCAAGTTGATCGGAAAAAATGTACAACAGAGTAATACTTTTTATGAACATACTATGTGAAAAATATGGCAGTGGATGTTGATGTTAATAACAGATTGGTATTCTGCATATAAAATTGCATCAAAATTTTTTTAATTCAATGCAATGGGAACCAGTGAAGTAAAGTCAAAATGATCAAATTGGTATGCAAATTAAATGCTTTGTACACAGTGATACTGCGTGTTCTGAGCGTAACATTATTTGATTCAATAGATGATTGACTACCTAGTTGAACTAAGATGGTCTGACAGCTCTATTAGTGATAATTGCTAGATTCACGTTTGACACAAATTCATAAAAGCAAAAATGGATGACAGTACATACTAGCAAGATTTTAACATAACTCGAAAGATATATAAAAGCTGACATTAATGATTACAACATTTACTTGCACAATATCTAACCTGTATGATCAAAACTGACTTTCAAAGACATCTTACTGAAACATGATATCCAATAATCGGTTTTAGTTGCAGTTATCTGCAGCAATCCCAACTATTACTAAAATACCATTATAGAATTCAAGTATTTCACCACATTAGCAAGTATGTTTTTACTAGAATATAGTTCACTGATAGAGTTATTTTTCATCACATACTTGCTCAAAGGTACTATTCAACAAAAGTCAATCCTCAGCAACAGTGAGTAAATAATGTCAAACCAGGAAATGATGGCTCAGGTAGATTAACCTTCGAATCATCAGCAAATGTAACATGACAGCTGCTATCAACTTTTAGTGGTATGTGAGTTCTGGATAAAAATGCCTCAGCAAAAAAGATCCTTTTAAAATCAAATGATTTGAAACTAAAATTATTCATTAAACATAATGCAAAAGTATAACTATATGCATAGAACTAAGTCAGTGAATTATGGAAAGTAAACAAACAGAAAGAGAGCAATTAGATACACTATGTATATTAACATATAATGTTCTTCCAGCAGAAAGAAAAGTAGAAAAATGAAGCTATTATGTTTTAATTTAAGCAATTCAATTGCTCAGTCAGAATTTGTATTGTTTAAATATTTGAAGAGAAAGTTTATTTCTATGGATCATTGATACAAGTAAAACACATATCTATTTGGGCTAACTAGTTGGAAAGAGTAAATATACTAGTAATTTCATAGACAGGAATAGTTAAAGTAATGACCATGTCAAACAGAGCTAAAAGGAACTTGCTTTTTGGTAGAAGTTTGCATGCAGTTCAATTTCTGGACAGCAGTTATGCATATATCCAGTACTGGTTAATAACTGCATGATGTCATATTGGGTTAATCCGCATGATAAACCCTCAGTATTGCCATTTTGTCGGTAAAAACAAAAACCATATTGTTTAAGTCCAATACCAAAAAAGGCAAAAAGAGACTTGGGGCTTAATAAAATCTCATTCTCATTCTTGGTGTAGAGATAAGGGACAGAAAACATGGTCATCCTAGAACCATAAAATGATAGCACGTAAGTTTGTCAATAAAATGCATCATGTACCAATAATCACCTAAGCAGGTTCACAACTTTTCAACACAAAAAGTATAAAATAGTCACCTTTCCAAAGAAGATCTTGCATGCAGTGCAACTATGCATGAAGTATGGTTACACAGGTACAGTAGAAATGTTTTGTAGATGGTGGTGTAATGCAAACAGACATTTAGACATAAACCATACAGTACATTTATTACTGCATTGCTAGAAGTGAACTCTAGTAGTGCAAGGCAGACAATTATTCAACTACATGATGGACCAGGGGTAATTGCGCTGTGACACTATTCCATTGGCTAAAGTGAGAGCATGATGTCAGCAGTCAGAATTCTTAAACTGAGAACAGAAACAATGATGCAGCTAACATAAATATATGATTAACTGTTAACCGGTTAACTGCTAGCAGGTAGTTTCTGAATTATCACAGTCACAGAGCTTTATAATGAAAAGTTAAAAATTGGAGTGTTCTCAGAGCAGAAGTGTGTGCATAGTGACATGATTACTTATTAACTATAGGAGCTACAGGTAGTAGCTATGCCTAAATATTGATTTTATTGAAAGAGAAGTTAAACTTCTCACATACACAAATTATGATATGGAAATGTGGTTATCTAATTTAAGAGTGGAATCTTTTCTAAAAGTCATAAATACCAGAAAGGAACTAAGGAAATGAACATGTACCTCAATACCTTTTGAGCTCTATAGCCTTTAAATGCTTGGGGGAGGGGAAGAATGGAGTGCGTTAGTGTTTAGGAATTGATTTTTTGCCGTGTGATCAGTTCTATTTTCTGTGAATCATTTTTATGACTATTGTTGATTTGCAGTGTGTGATTTAAATTCATTTAATTTTATTTGATGAATATGAAAGTAATGTTGAAACAATTTGTTGACAAGATTCATTCTTGGCAACACATGGATAGAGTTTAGTATACTAGACTTAAATGTGTAATCATTTTGTGTTTTGTTTCCTTGTTGTCTATTGACGTTCGGTTTATACTTTAGCTTAGTCATTGTACTCTTACAGTTTGCTTTCCCACAAACAAAACTGAAACTTATATTTGAATGCACCCCAAAGAAAAAAGGTGAATAACTCAAAAATTACAAAACTAAGATCAATACTTCAAAACGAATGAATGTTGATTGGTGAATGGTTTGTTATGTGCCCAAAATCTTGGCATGTGCTAGGATTGTTGTGAATGAGCGTGGGACAGCCAGGTCCCAAACACTAAGAATGAGATAAAAGGTGAACTAGCACTAAAGTCGCCCGACGAGTGAACACCCAGGCAAGCACATTATTGTACTAGTTTCAAAGGTTTTAGAATGCTTAGTATTCGGTAGAAAATGTAAATATTTTTTAAACATGCAGTCAGAGGGATATTTTTTGTACGTTTAGAATTAATCGGGGATATTTTCAAGCATTTAGTGGATAAATTGGCCAGAAATGCCTAAAATAAAAAACAAACAAAGAGTCTTTGTGTCGTTCAAGAATTAACAAAATCTGAACTCATGGTAGCTCCCATGGAGCAGAAACTGTACTATTCAATATTAACATAAAATTGTCAATGATTTGATCCATGAAGAGTGAAACTATCCTTTCTGAGCACAGTTTAGACCATTTAATAATGTCGTGGTAAGCTGAATATAAGTTTAACATCCTAATGGAATACGATCGGAACACGGGTTGCTCTCTTAAAACTCAGCAACTAAAAGCATTGCTGAAAAAATCATGGACGGAGAAAAGGAGATCCAAAATGATGACTTGCATGGAGATTGTGAGCCCAATATTTATTATTTCCATACTGGCATTCGCTTTCACCCTATCCGCAATCACAATCGTAGATGAAGCTATCTACACCTCCGTTGAGATTAATATTCCTGGTAATTTTGAGGGTTTCTTCCCTGACTCGGGCATTAATGAAGAATATGCTTTAGATCTAACTACAGCAACTGAATTTGTCAATTCTGTTCATAAACTTACCACTGGACCATTTCCTGTGCCAAGTTTCGATCAGTATGTAGCTGTCAGCAACCAACTTTCATCAAACTTAGACATCGAAGAGTACAATAGTGTGATAACAAATAACAAGATTGGACGGACATACGGAAATCTTTTGACATTGGGAACACTGCATTTCGCACCATCGAGTAGTGCCGCAGTGCAACAGTTGCAAATATGGCTGGATGAGACAACCGTTACAGCAAGTAATCTTACACGCCGCCTTCATGAGTCAGAAGAATCTGTACGTCATTTATTTTTTTGTATACAAATTTGAAATATAATTGAATAATGATGTAATTAATGATATCATGCTGTACGGGATTGCTTTAACCTCATCTTCGATTCCAACTTAATTGAGTACTTTTTCAGTTCATTTTTTTTACTTTCTACATTGATTAAATCAATATCATCATCTCCTGACACCCCTAAAAAGTAGTAACAAACGTCCATCGTATGGCACTGCCATATCACGTTATCACATTAATAACACCATTATATTATTATATAACAGCTACTTTTTTTCCGAGTCTCTAGTGTTGTTATTATCCTACAATAAACAGGCAGTTGACTACGCTCTGAAGCACTTAGATGAGCGAACATGGGCTGTCATATCAATTTCTGAAGCTGAGCCTAGAAATGTGGATTATACTATACGTCTCAATTATACAACTGTACCGAACACAAACATTATAACGGATTTCCTCACTACCTCTTTGAATGACCAGTACTTTAAATATTATGCCAGTGGTTTTCTTACATTACAGGTAAAAATATACTAAGAAGATTTTACAGACCAATGCTGATATTCATATATTAATAATCTATAGTTGAGAAAATCAATGATGAAAATAAAATTGTACGTGAGTATAAGAAAATTTTTGTTATCTTTTTTGTTAAAGTTTTTTTAGTAAACTTATCAAATTGATTGTTTCTAGAAGTCCATGAATTTATTTTAATACAAAAATAGTTACTTTAAATGAAATTTTGAACTTTTTTGGTAGTATAAGAATGATATCACTAAGGTCTATTCGATGTAGAACATATGCTACTCAATTTATACATATATATATATATATATTTGTACCATTAATACGTTTACTTGAAAATCACTCGATATATATATATATTTATGTATGTGCTTTCAATAAAGCTAAAGTCCATTACAATACATTTTTTTCCAGGCTACTCTCGACCAGTTTCTGTACAATTATACATTAGCAGCAGACCAGGAATGTGTACCGCCATCAGTTTTGGGGACACCAATGCCCACTGCACAATTTAATCAGAACATTTTCTTTACAGCGGTCGGATTTTTACTAGGTCTGGCAATGACTTTGAGCACCCTCTTTCCAGTATCAAGAGTTATTTCTCGAGTTGTCGAAGAGAAAGAAACACGTACGCAAATTATAAAAATATTCATATGTCAACTATAGATATTACCAATACGTCGGGACTATATAATTAACTCGTATTAACCGAAATTCATTATACTTAAAAATTTTAATTAACTGTGGAAATATGTGTATTTTTTGTACATTGTTTTTAGACGAAAATTCATCATAAGTAAATTTATTTTGTCTAAATAGTACTCTATGTAATATGTATTGTACCTTTATTGAATATTTCAAGTCTTTTTCATGTCTTCTTTTTGAATTGCGCTCTATTCAAGTAGTGCCTTTTTTATTTGACTTCAATGATATTACTTTTTTAAAACATTGTACAACCAAAATGTGCAATTAGCTAGTGTTCCAAGCAGAATGCCGGAGAATTATAGATGAAGAAAAGATCTTTTAAAATAGTATCATTTTTTGTCTAGGGGGCAATGCAATTAAAGTCCTTGAGCGTTATATTTGAATATTTAAGTCAACCTAAAAACTCTTAAGTTCAAAGAAATTCAAATATAACACCTTGAGGTTATGTTTCGAGGAAAATGGTAGTACTCGTTTTAGAATTCTCTACGTTCCTAATTAATGTATTATTCAAAATCTTTTACTGTTCTGTTAATTGCAGGAATGCGGGAAACAATGAAAATTATGGGGCTATATTCTGGTGTTCATGACATTTCTTGGTTCATAAGCAATTCTGTAATTTTCATATTTCTAGCCATAGCATTCACCCTGGTTGCTACCAATAGTTTCTTACCCAATAGCGACCCTTCATTATTGTTTGCTTTTTTTATCACATTTCTATTGGGAGAGCTGAATCTGGCTTTACTTCTGAGCTGTTTTTTTAATAGGGCAAAGGTTCGTACATATCCTTTGTTAACCATTTTTTATGTTAGAGGAAAATTTGCTGTATTAAATGGTTGAAAGTATTTTTTTGTCTATATAACTTTAAATTCTATATATTACTTTTAATGTAGAATATAAATTATTCATA
Source organism: Vaucheria bursata (assembly GCA_032358265.1). Classification (NCBI taxonomy): domain Eukaryota; class Xanthophyceae; order Vaucheriales; family Vaucheriaceae; genus Vaucheria; species Vaucheria bursata. The sequence continues at coordinate 95,867 of JAULBW010003427.1, read as the reverse complement.
AACGTAACGTGGGTAAAACTATTGATGTAACAAAAAAATTCTGATTACTTTTCTGCTCTTCATGTGTTCATTTCTATTGAAAAGTCATCAGAATAATTTCTGAAAAGTTGAAAAAAAATTAATTTCCTAATCTAAAAGTTCAGTCAAACCAATATTATAACATTGACTTTATATGCACATATATATAATAAACTTGAGTGGTGGGGAGGAGGGGAGGGGGAGTAAATGTATGCTTTATTATAGTAGAGTTTACGGAATGAACAGTTAGGTTTGCTATGAAGTACATCGTTGTATACTAATAAGACCACTAATTCTGAAAAGACATTTTTTCGTTTTGCCTAGCTTGCTGCCCTAGTTGGCCCTGTTATATTATTTGCGGCCATACTTCCTCGATATATATTCTATGGAACAAATCGATATGAGGCTGCAAGTTCAAAGTTTTACTGGTCTCTTCTGAGTCCCACTGCCTTCACTTTTGGAGCTGATTTTATAGCTGATTATGAGTATGCCGGCGTTGGTGCTAGTTGGTCAAACTATCATGAAGGAACATTTTCATTGGCTAGTTGTTTGGGCATGCTGATATTCGACTTTTTTCTATATGGGATATTGGCTTGGTATTTCGACAAAGTTCTTCCTAGGTATATTGACACTTTTTAAAATAAATTTTGTTACCCATTTCACTTTAATTTCTCATGGTCATTAAAAAAACACTTTCATTATGAGTTTCATTCTTAATCACCTTACAATGGCTGACTCCTCACAGCATTAATTGACAAACAATTTTGTTTTTTTTGTAAATTTTTCAGTTAAAAGATGGATTAAGCTGCAAAGCCGTTTTAAACCTTGCGAAACTTTCGGAAATCATTTTGAAACTTGACCTTTTAATGAAATGAATCTTATCATTAGTGAAAAGGCTTTAAAAGCATGCATTTGCCTTTTCAAATGCCTTATTATTATTAACTTATTTTTTGTTGGCAAAATACTTCATTTTAGTAGCTTTTTCTACAATGTTATTATTGAATTGATATGTAATAATATATTACAGGCAATTCGGAACCCCTCTACATCCCTTGTTTTTTCTTGGTTTTAAGTGGGGCATGTGGGGCAATAGAATGCAGCGTACATGTACTCCAGTGGAAAGTCCTATAAATGCATTGAACTTTGAGGAACCCACTTCTCACTTAAAAGGTCGAGAGGGGGTGAGATTATATAATCTGAAGAAAAATTATGGGAGCACTGAAGCTTTGAAAGGAGTCAATTTGACCATGTACGAGGGGCAAATAATGTGTTATTTGGGGCACAATGGGGCAGGAAAATCTACCACTATTGGAATCTGTACAGGTGAAACAAAAAATTTCTGCTTGTAAGCCTATTCTTTTTAGATATTACGTTGGCAGTTCTCTTAGTTTCTCTATATAACATTAGTTTTTATTTAGGCTGCCTAGTCTAGCATGCTGATTAGTGTACTAATATGCACTGCTATTGAATAGTAAACTGTGCATTGGATATTTTCAGGAGTAAATAATTCACAAGTTGAATTAGATTGAATCTGATGAGTTTTTAGCAAGTTGATATTTCTCTCCCTCTCTTTTCTGTCTATTGCATTAATTCCTCTTACCAGTAGTATGGCAATTCTCAATAAGGAACATTTGCTGGATCAAATTTCCTTTTTGTGCATAAGCTCAAATAAGTAGTAGTTTCAGTGAAGGAAATTAAAGAATGCAAAATTTTCATAGGTCGATGTATATTGTGCACGTAGTTCATCCGTCATATCCAAACTTTTACATTGTATATTTACATAAAGCTTTATGTTTTCGGATAGATGTATCCCAGGGTCTGTAATTCAGCAAACCAACGGTTATACATATATTATCCTGCAGGGCTTACTCCCCCCTCAAGCGGGGACTGCTTAATATGGGGGAAAAGCGTATCCCGATCCTCCGATCTGGCCCAAATTAGACAGAATATGGGGCTATGTCCCCAGCACAATACCCTCTTCCCCCTACTCACAGTTCGTGAACACTTAGAACTATTTGGGGCTATCAAGGGGTTGCCAAGTCGCTGTATAGATACATGTGTGGTGAAGAGTGCTGAGGATGTGGGGTTGGTTGAAAAAATGGATAGCTTGAGCTCGTCATTAAGTGGGGGGCAAAAGAGAAAATTGTCTTTGGCTGTAGCACTAACAGCCAATCCAACGTTTTTACTCTGCGATGAGCCGACCAGGTGCAATTTTAATTACTTGTTCGATGTGGGAATTGAAATGATGCTCGAGTATGTATGAATTTTTATATATCTATTAGTATGTAGTGCATATGTCCTAGTATATACGAAAATTGGTACATAGGCATCTATGTATTACTGCGCATAAGTATGCTTGTGAGAAAGACAGCATGTTGATATTTTTACAAAAGCAATACTGAAATATAAGTTTTTGAAACATGTACATCAGTATACAGAATACATGTATTGCTGTACATATAGATTAATATATATATATATATATATATATATATATATTGTGTACATGTTTCTTTTACCTCTATTTATGTTCATTTCAGTATGCATAACTGAATATATATATTGTCGTAACTTTGCTATAAAAGCGTGGTAGAATTGGTTTGGGCATATTTGTAGTTGTTACCTCTAGTTCCAGCTAATTTATATTTTTCTGTATTTGCAGCGGCGTGGATCCTTATTCGAGGTATGACTCATATTTACAATATCTTAGCATATGCATGCATTAAATGGAAGTTTTTAATAGGTTTTCCATAAAGCGTAAAAATTATTTTAAAATAAAATTTTTTTTGGATATTTTACTGGAATATTAAGATTATTTTTCATGCCGAATTTAACTTATTGTCATCTATATATATACATATATTAGTTTGTACTTTTGTATAAATTTTCATAGTAAATTTCTTATCCTCCCATTTATCTATTTTATATATATATATTGTACAATTGGCTGATTAAAAAAATTTGTCAGAAATTCGAATTTTAAATTTCATGACTCAATACTATAATTTGGTATACGTAAAAAAGCAAATTTTTATAAGTAATGTTTTCATTACATAAATCTGTATTTTTGTCAATGACTCAATGTTAAATTTAGACGGGCAATTTGGGATGTGCTTCGAAAAAATAAGTCAAATCGTGTGATTATGCTTACCACGCATTCCATGGAAGAAGCCGACTTGCTTGGGGACAGGTACAGTTCTATTGCACGGCTCCAGTCATATATATTTAACTGAACAAATTCATTTCTAGGTGTGCTTAAGAGCCACTCTTAGGAAATAGGTTGTAAAGAACCCAAAGCGGAAATATCGTGTTAAAAACGTTTATAATTAGGCTCTAAGAAAGTTCCGGCCAGTTTCCCCCCATCCCAGCAAGGCATTTTCTTTAGAGGGGGGGGGGATTCTTTGTGGGTTTTTTCAGGATTTTGGGGGGAAATTTGAAATGATGGCTCATAAAATCTAATTCTTGAAAACTCCCATGTATGAAGTCTTGGGAGTCTATAAAACTGTCAAAATGGGGTTACAAATTTTTAGTGAGAAATTGCTGGAAGAAGCTCTTTCTGAATTGTGGCACTTAGGCGCATGTATTTAGATTCCCTAGAGTAAAGCATAAATATTCATGTACCCAGGATTAAATCATTTACACCTGATGCGTGTGACCAGAATGACAATATATGCATATAATTTTCTTTAAATTTATTGCAGGATCTCAATTGTAAATCATGGAGTATTACAATGTGTCGGCAGCTCACTCTTTTTAAAAAATCGATTCGGCGTTGGTTACAATCTGAACATTACAAAACGAGTCACATCGGATAACAATTCTACGGGTGATACACGTTGGCTTGATCTGAACCAATTAGTTTTGGGTCATGTTGATGGATCGCATATAATAACTCAGTCGAATGGAGAAGTGTGCTATCGATTGCCACTAGCAGAAGCTGGAAAATTTCCTGGACTGTTTCGCACTTTTGATGAAAAGAAAGATGAGCTAGGTAATTATTATATGCGTCATACTACATATTAACGTACAGAAGTGTGCATGCACTCACATTTGATTTTAAAGATTTCTACCAATATTTCAATGTTGAACATTATTTAAAGAAGAAAAATTATGCAAAATCATACAAGTCCTTCATCAAAATATAGATTCATTGATTTTCTATATCTATGTATAACTGTATACAAATATAGAACGCAAAAGGACACATCTCAGCATGAGTACTATTTTGTCATATCGAATTTTTAAGTTCTGTCTTACTTTATTAGCTTTAGTGCAATTGTCAAAAATGTAAGTCATTTTTTCCATTAACTTTTTTTTTCACCGCAATGCATAGAAATTGGAGGCTATGGAATAAGCGTTACTTCATTAGAAGAAGTTTTTATACATCTGGAAAATTCTCAAGAAAATTCTTCAGAAAGTTCAAAAAAAAATTCCTCAATGCCCATTCGTTCATCAATTCGGAAACTGTTTTGCAGAAATGCTCCTACGCCAACTAACATTGAATCAGCTGCTCGTATTTCAGTTCCAGAACTAGCGACTGATGTTGACACTAGCTCTCCACTTTCAAGTATGGAAGCTGAAAGTGCAAACTATCATTCTAGCAGATTTACTAACCACCAGCTATCAATATTGAAATGGCTAATTTGGAAGCGTTACATAGTGTTTACACGGGACAAAAAGAATATTTTTTTTCAGTTGCTTTTACCAGCTTTACTAATTCTTCTTGTCTTAGCAATTCTAACAATCGATTTAAAAGTTGTTGGTCCATCAATTCCGATGAACTCTTCACAGTACGAATCCAACACGCAAGTGCTATTTTCGGGAGAAAAAGCAGAGTCGGTGATATATCCAGCTTTTGAGCTGAACGAGAGAGCTGATTGGGTTGAAATGGAAAAATTGAATAGTACGTCGCTAAGTAAATATATGTTACGGTCGTATAATGACCATGAAAGAGACACAAGATATGGAGCCTTTGTGTTCGGAGATAGCATACCAGTGAATGCAACTGTAGACTGGGCTTGGTTAAAAGAGAATAAAGAAGCTGGTAAGTTTTCTGAGTACTTTCAAATTGTTCTTTTTCATTAGTGAAAATGTAAACTAAATAATTTTTTTGGAAGTTTGCCAATCAGGGATGTTTTAATCCTCTACCATTGATTATTGAACCTTTCAAATTGATTTTATTGAAAATTGTTCTTTTTTGTATTCAAAGTTTATATTGTTGTACGTGAATGTACTAATAAAGCCAAAATTGACTGGGATCAATGTATGAACTTTCGAAAATATAAATGAAAAATCTTTTTAAATATTTTATTGCACATTTTTTGTTTGCCCTGTTTAAGAGACTATAGTACACTGAGTCTGTTGCTGATGATATCCCCTAAGTTTGATCACCTGTTACAGAAATATAATATGTTAGACCTTTGATGATTTTTTTGCCTTTTCAATCATCCTTCCATTACTGAAATCGGATATGAAATGGAGCTATACAAAAAAGTATTCCTTGCCGCTTGCGATTTAATACTTTGTACTCAAACACTGAAAGGACAAATGACACTTTGCACTGTAAAATATGAACTTATGATGTACCCAAACCTCCTTGAAAAGCCATACCTCAAATGGGAAATTTTCGCATATACTGCTAACTAAACTGATAATTTCTCAATTTTCTTACTTTTCAATAGATTTATTGGGTTCTGCGTTAATTTTAACTTTTAAGCCTTTTCATAAATTATTCTGTACTATGATCTTGAAGAAAAATTAGTTCATTATAAGCTGAAAAACTTTCAATGTATTTGTTTACTCTTTCAAGTTCTAAATCATTGATAAATTTTCAATGTTCTTTAAATTCTTTGCCCTTTCAAAATTCATTCTTCACAAGCAGCAAATTTCTGTTTAAGGTAGTGATTTGTAATATGAACAGTAATGATTCAGTTACACAGGTTTAACTGTATTTTTTTTGTTAACCAGTTCAGTCCGCTTTGATTAGTATGGGGCAGAGTGAAATTGAGTTTGGGGGACAAATTTTCGAATTTCGAGAATTTGAAGCCAATAATCCTGAGATTGTGGACAACGCAATTGAATTGCTTGGAGGAAGTGATAGGGTTGTTGGTTCACCTACTGATATTCAGGTAACATGTATATGGTGGCTTACACTTTTTAACGAATTTCAAGGTATCAGAAAATAAGCAATTATTTATTTGTGCCACAAATTGTACATGAATTACATTCTATTTTTATATATTATAATATTAAGGCTGGGATTGAAACTCTATTGGTAGAGAATGATGTCCCTAATGCTAAAGTCCTGGCTGATGCTATTGGAATGTACATTACTGGCGGAAATGACGCAAATGAAACTATGACTGTTGGAGATTTAAATGACCTACTGGTATCGAAAAATGTTACATTAGCCTATTCAGGTCTATCAATAGATGTGTCTACTTTGATCATTACTCTGACTGATTTTGAGGTAATAATTATATATATTTATTGATTTTACATTGAAATTTTTTCCCGGCATTCATATAAATTACTGACCAGAATAAAAACAAACTCAAAAGGACCAATCAGATTACTGCATTGTAATTCTCCTAATTTAGGTTAGTTTTCGTTCAATAGGAATGGTTTTTCCTAGTTACGGTTGTTTTGCAATTCATGGGGATATCACTTAGAGGCAGTAGTAGTTGCAAATATGAATTTAATTGATTTTATATATATTGATATATTAGTTGCCTAGGCGATGAACATTTTACAAAGATTCTGAATTTTCTACAATCTTGAAAAAAATCTTTTTTTTATGTAGAATATGACTTTATTTGAGCTGTAGGAGGGGAAAAATATTTTTCCAGAATTTTTGGTGAATTTTTAGACCAGTATTAAAATCCCAATAAAGTATAATATCTGTAGCCTTTTGCATTCAGCATATTCAGCAATTTATAGTTATTATTTGCATGATTCATATAGTTTTGAAGGGCATTTATTTTGGCTCGTGAAATTTGTCTCAATTAATTTATGGTTAGAGGAGGCCAATGTAAAGTAATTCTAGAACAATAAAATCAGAAACAATTCTAAAGTTTCTTTAGTTTTGAAAATATATTTTTAGTTTTCATACTGATTGAAGGAGCTGTTTGAGTAGTATAAGACAAGTGGCATATGTTCAATTGATAAATTTATTCATTCATTTACATAGGTGAGTATTGATGAAACTCTATTGGTCAATGAGGATATCCTGATGATTGACGGAACGCCTCTTTTTGATAATTTGCCATCAGATAATCGACTTTATACTCTAAACGTAAATACGGGTACTTTTGATACTGTTCTTCACAATTCATCAAGGTAAAATTTCTTATCTTTTCACTAAAAATCACAAAAATATATCAAACTATTACATCAAGCCAACGAGATTTTGTTTTGCTTTATATGCTTGGCCCAAACTTAATGTTTTTTCCTTTCCTTGGTTTTTATTGGCTATTTGTGCAAAAAGATGCCACAAGATATTGTCGTAATGCTCCTGTTTTTTGGATGTTGTAATACCTTAGAAAGGCTAGATGTTGAAAACGTTCAGCTCCTTAATGATTTTAAAGAGGAAAAGTACTATATTATATTAGGATTTATGTAGACTATCTACTTCTATGTGGAAATCATCCTAAAACATTACAAATTTCATCTCTATAGACTCTCCAGATCAAGTTTGATACATTAACTATCAATTATCTAAAATTCAGCAGTGACAATTTGCAATAAAATTTTGGCAAAAGTCCTTGAATCATTTTCAAAGGTAGCGTAACAAATCTTTAATATTTGAATATAAATTTCAAGAATTGGCAATCAAACATTAATCTAGATAGATTTTACACTGTCAAACTGCAGTCCAAATATTCGAAGTCGGCTTATTGACAAATTCGTTAAAAAATTGGAAATAAGAACAGCTATATTCTAAAATAATGTAGTATGAAAACTAGTTGCCATGCTAATAGGTAGTCCATTAGGTATGATTGGCATATCATGTACACACTCGTGAGATATGATTAGCCAGATTCTATTGACTTTAAGTTGCACTGTGGAAATTTACGATTGTAAAAATACTGATGAAAATAGAACCTTACGCATCATAGTCGGCTTTGATTTATTGGGATATAAGAGATTGTCGTTTTACATTAATAATTGCAAGACGCGCTAAAATTTTTTTTTGTAAAATCAGTTGATGATACTGTACAGAGATGCAGAGACAGTGAAAATCAGCGAGTATTTGACTCATATTGTTCTAGAACCTTTTTCTTTAGCTTCTCATTCAAATTATGACTAGTATACTGGAATGTATGCTATACTAATCTACATCAATACAAACTAATATGAAACTAGATGTGGTTAGTGAATTCCTTTAATAACGGCATAATTAAGATTCAACAAATTTTAAACAATCAACAACAGTTTTTTTTGCTATTATTTGAAGCTACCATGGATTGCCTTGTTGGATTGGGGAATTGACTGCGCTGAAGTACCGGTCATGTTTAGGGGATGCGGAGGGGGTTTACATTACACGACTACATCCACTGCCTATGACAGCCCAGCAATCTATTGAGCAGCAAACCGTACTGTCGCTGCTGGCATGCCTATTCATTATTGTGCCTTTGGTGAGAGATATTTAGTGTGCTTTCATATTCGTTTATGCATATTCATATGCATATTCATAAATTTCTATCAATTGCTGTGTGCACTCATGCTCATATGTATTTATAAGAATTCGTATCAGCACTCAATGGAATCGCAAATTCCAATAGTTTTTATGTTAATTATCCCGAAAGCAATTGATGTTACACTTAAAAAGCTATTTGCTGGAAAAAAATCCAGCAATATGAGTACATACGTAAACAAACAACTTAGTATACCCGTGTAACATGAAAATTTAACTTGATTTATAGATATATAGAAAAGGCTGAATCCATTGATCAATTAGATTAGTCAAAAGTTTGATTTTCAATAGATAATATGAATATAAGAATTTTTTAAAATGATTAATATTTCAAATCAATTCTTCGAGCAACTTTACCAGTGATTTATTACTATATGTTAGTGTTACGCTCCTGCTGCGTTTGTGGTGTTCATTGTTCGTGAGCGGCACATCAAAAGCAAATCCATACAGTTACTCTCCGGTGCAACGTATCTCTCCTATTGGTTGGCCACGTATATTTGGGATTTGTTTCTTTTCGCAATTCTTGTCGCTGTATGTATGGGGTCTTTCTATGCATATGGTAATCATGCAGCTAGGATTTTTGTTGAATACAATGATATTTCATTGGCAATTTTGGTTCTTCTGGAGTTATATGGAGCAAGCGTGTTACCGCTGTGTTATCTGTACACATTTTTGTTTGAGAATCACAGGTCAGTTCATAAAAGAACTGTGTTATTATATATTTAACATGTATTAATTTTTAGTTTGCATGATAATTCTAAGATATGCATTTATAAAGTGGATGTTTTTTTTTGTACTGGAAGATTATGTATACAAATTTTATAGGTCTTTTGTAGTTATAAATTGCTTACTATAGCTAGTATGTTTAGCTTGCAGTTACTTCTAATGTTGTACACTATAGAGTGGTTTTAAGCTGTCCGGAAAATTATTACCTCATGAAATTCTGATTTTTATCATTTTCTAATGGTTTCTGAGCTGCGAATGCATATGATAGAATTCTAGTCCCATTCGAAATGATTTTTACTATGTGTTTTTCTACTTGTCAATTGTGTGAACTTGCCAGACACGCGAAATTGAATCTTTGATTATTAAGAAGTAAATACGATAAAATTTTATATTATGTAATGAAAACTATTGAATAGTATACTACAATGGAGTAATATCATCGAATAAATTTTCACCTTCAGGTTATGTTTATAGGCATCTAGGTGATTATGGGTAAAATAACTGACACCAAAAAAGTGAAGTAAATACTAAAAATATACGAAATACTGAAATGCGATCATTTTCAATTTAACTCGATTTTTTCCATGAAATTTCAATTTAATAGATGATTCTATATATACAAGCAGAAATATCTTGAACAAAACGGAATTTCATACAGCATTCCTAGAATAACTAAATATTTGTAACTTAGAAGTATTTTTTTAGTGTTAGTGGATTTCAGTAGTCAGTGTAGCCCTCTGTACTCATTTATTATAACTGTACAATTGATGTTGAAACTCAAAGAAGAAGAATTTACTGTGCAAGCATGAAAATTGTTCTAATTTGAATGTATTTTTTTGCCTTTTTTTCATTTTCAGTGTGGCTCAAATATCTATTATGGCCATAAATTTTTTCACTGGCTGGGTGTTCGTTTTGGCCTACTTTGTCCTGGTCAATATTGAAAAAACTAAATCGGTCGGTCGACTACTAGTCCATTTTTTCCGTCTTTTCCCCCCTTTTAACGTAGGAGAGGGGCTTATAAATGTAAGCAGATCTTATTACGAGCGAAAAGTTCTAGAGAAAGAAATGAATGCATTTGATTGGTTGGTTTCTGGAAGAAGCATTATTTATATGGCCATCGGTTCGGTAAGAACAAAGGGTGCATTTTTATTGAATACCTTTTTATTGTGTACATAGATAAAAATCCTCTAATGATTTTGGACGGGTAGAAATAGTATATGCGTTACAATAAATTTCGGATACAACGAATTATTTCTGTGGTTTTGGTACGTTCATCATATCCGAAGTTCAGTGCCGCTGCATATTCAAATATTAACTAGCATACTGGATTGCATACTATTCTAGTCTACCTCAGTAATATGACTATGTTCAATTCCATATTGGCATTAGGTACTCTTACTAGTGTTAGAAAAATTGGTGTTATTAACACTGATCCTTGAATAATTTTAACCTTTTCTGAGTATAATCATTGAATTTGAAAATGATGCTGGCACGGTTCTTTCCCTGTAGAATTTTTATAAGTTACTAACTATTAGTGTTAATTCCTAGGTAATGTTAGTAACAATAACTATGGAAATGAGTAACATATGATATTAATCTGATTGTTATGAAATTTAAATAAATGGTTTTTTCAAAATTCATTCCGTGAAATTGATATCAAAATATTATTTAGGTGGTATTTTTTGCTTTGGTACTTATGCTCGAAAAGTTTTTGTCAAGCAAACTTCGCGTTACGTTAGACAAATGGAGATCGAGCCAATCGACACCGCAAATTGACAGCAATATGCATGTTGAAGACCAAGATGTCATTACTGAAGAGAAGATTATTTCTTTTAAAGCTACGAGCGTTCCAATAAATCTTGCAGACCATACAGCGCTGATGCACAAAATGACAAAAGTCTATCCACCCCCACCTAGAGGGAAATTGGGACCAAAATGGGCTCTTCGTGGGCTTAGTTTAGGCATAAAACATAGTGAATGCCTTGGATTGCTAGGTACAATAATTAATGCATTTTTTGAATACCTTCTATAAATTTAATCATAAATTGAGTTTCACTGTTTCACAGAATATTTTGAAATGCGATTATGTTTTTTAGCTCCACTATTATTTGTATTGCATATCAAAATTTATGTCATGATGGAAATACTAAATTATGTGCAAACAAAATTTTTTGCCTAGTATAGATTTTATTTGCTATTTTTCCCTTTTCCATGGATTTTTCACTGATAGCTTTAGAACAAGAATTCCAACTATTTTGGCTCTTCTCTATCAGCACCGTTGCAAATTTGAGTTTAAAAAAGCTTTTTTTAAAGTTTTATTGGCACTTTTCCACTTTAACCTTTTTTATAATGTAATATAATTGGCTATATAATAGAATAGTATCTGTTGACTATTTGCAGAATATCTCAGAAGGTGGCCTTTCAATTGTACCCTAAAAATTTGCTTTACTTTTTATGGCATTTTTACCTTAAAATCATGTGTTCTAAACTTATTTTTAAAACGTAAATCTTATATAATTTTTACCAATCAGCGGTTTTTAAATAGCAATTTTGTTTTTTTAACAGATATGATTGATCAGCCTTTTATTTAAATAAATTTGTACTTGCATAGAGGTATACAACTTATCCAATGAGTGTTAAAACTTGAATTTATGGAAAAAAATGTAGCTCTTTTGCTTCTACTACAAATTAAGTTGGAAATTCTCTAGTTCTACAGGTATTGTACTATGTATGGACAGTTTAATTGTTGAAGAAGAACTGCATATTGAACTGTGAGCTGATAAGAAAAAATCTTTTGTGAAACTCAAAGTAGCTGACTTGTCGAATTAAACTTTGCATCTTGCGTTCTTCCGGTATTATCGCATCTACTTTTTAAAAACTGTTAAAGCGAAGTAGAGTGTTTGCTCAAATGAACATGCCTTATTGGTTCACAAATTATTTTTCCTGTTGCTTTAGGTGTAAATGGCGCTGGCAAAACCACAACTTTGGGGATACTAAGCCAAGAATTAAAGCCCACTTCAGGAGGGGTATTTATCAAGGAAGAAACTGGGGAAGAAGGGATAAATGCACCCATGTTTCCTGTAGGGTACTGCCCCCAAGTAGACCCCCTGATAGAAAGTATGACTGCGAGAGAGACCCTAAGATTCTATGGGGGTTTGCGGGGCATTTCTGCGGGTAAGGGGGGTTTACTCGAGACAACAGTACAGTCTACTTTGAGACAAGTTGGATTAGAAGAATATGCCGATAGACGTGCTGGTAAGTTTGAATTTTTTGAAATTCCACATTAGGGTAGTAATCTTTTCAGAATATTCATATGAAGGTAATGCGTAATACAATGAACTTTGGGTCATAAATTTTTTAAATCTGAAGCTGAAGTTTGCATAATATGGCATTCATTCTCGAAAGTTTTCTTAGTCCTTAGAACTCTGTTTAAAGTCGATCCATAAAATTCAATCCTTTTTTCACTCAAACTGAACATATGCGTTTATAAATGTGATAGCTTTAATTTGGAGGCAAAAAACTTCCTGATTAATTTTTTTTCAAAATTTTATTGAAATTGAAATGCTTGTTAAATTATTTTAGGGTTTTAATTGTTTCATGTTCTATTAGTAACTAATGAAAAATTTGTTACTGCTTCATGTATGCATATTATGTGGCTATGAGGTTCAAAATTATTTTAAGAACAATATTTTCCTCATTGTCAGTCTGATTGTTTAGTAATTGTCCACTGACATTTCATATAAAATGAAAATATATGTCAATGATTGACTTAAACCGTGCATCTAGCCTTTGCAGTTTGTATACTTTCTTTTTAAATAATATTATTCTTCATGAAAACTTTTTGTAGGCATATTTAGTGGAGGAAACAAACGTAAACTGTCACTAGCCATTGCGCTCATGGGTAACCCAATATTAATACTATTGGATGAGCCAAGTAGTGGGATGGACCCAGTTTCAAAACGAAAGATGTGGAATGTAATAAATAATCTCAGGTAGCATAAAATGAAACATCTTTACATTAAAATTTCAGTAATTTCATAGAATTACAATTGCCGAACTACTGGGTTCCTGAAATTTTTGTATCAACCTCTAGGTGTTGTGCTTGCATTAGGTTCTGCTTTAGTATGATAATGAACTTTTAAAACTGTGAAATCAAGCCAACATTAATGTAACCCTCTAGGGATTATATTTGGGGGAAGACGGAAAATTTGTCAACCTAATGTAAAATTGTGTTACAGGAGTTCAAACCCGAGGTGTAGCGTGCTTCTTACGACGCACAGTATGGAGGAATCGGAAGCGCTTTGCAGTAGGATAGGAATTTTACGAGAGGGTCTACTCCAATGTCTTGGGTCATGTCAGCACCTGAAAACCCAATTCGGGGGGTCCTATTCTATTCAGATTCAATTTTCCCCTGGGGGGATTGAAGGGGTAAAGGGGATGATGAAGGGTATTTTCCCAGAGGCAGTACTCGATGAGGATCAGGGTACTTTAGGTACAGACAATATCTGCAAACTAAAATTATTTTATAGAGAATTTTTACTTTTGTATTAAATGATGCATCATTGTCACACGTTCGATCATGAAAAGAATAAGTTAATTGAAAAGTTTTTTTGTAAATTGTACTTGTTCATAGTTTTTAGTTTGCAATATCTTTTTAGCATTCCATGCTTGGTTTCCAAAATCCTCGCAAGTTTTTGAGCATTGTTCACACAATTTTCGAGAATAGTTTTCAATAAATTTTGCGTTTTTTTAAGAATCTTAATGTTGGACGTAAACTGGAATTTTGTCTGATTCGAATAATACTCTAGTTTCTACTACTTTTTCTATTAGCTGTCTATAAGATGCCATATTTGAACTAATAAATATTCTAATATCTTGTTTTCTAGTGATATATAATGTCCCTGCGGGAGCGCAAATCAGTCTTGCAGATGCTTTTGAGACAATCGAGAATGAAAAAAATAATTTGGGAATTATAGCATATTCGATTTCGCAATCTAGCTTAGAGCAAATATTCATAAAGTTTGCTAGACCAACTTCCCCAAATCCGGAATTTATTTAATTTTTCTTGTGAAAATGTATGGTTAAATATTTGTAACACAGGCGGGATATTCGATATGCTGGGATTCAATAGAGTGCATGCAGAGCTTCTATAGTGGCTCTAGTATTAGATGATATATGTATCTAATATAAAACCGCCATTTTTGCAATATTATTTTTGTGCTTATTTTACCTTTCAATTTGCTGGAAGGATTTTAATGGAAATATTGTGAGATTAAAAAATAAGCAAATTTTGTGATTTTACACCCTGAGATTTTTGGACCGAAGGGTGCATTTTCTAACAAATGATGTAGAGTTGTGAATGAAATGTCGAATCGGTAATTCAATTGCAAGAACAAAATAAAGCTTCATAACACTCAGATTATGAATAAATCATACAAAAGTGTTTCATTGAAACTTTGGAACCAGCTGATTTATTCATATTACTCATGATTGGCTATTTGAGCTCAAATTATTATTTTAAGTAATTATTCGTTTTCTTTAAGCATGTGGACATACTGTTTGATATATTTCAGTGGCACCATAAGTTACAGAGGCCACTGGTAGTTCTACAGAGAAAGAAGCTGCAAGATATTGTTTTAACAAGAAAGTGTTATAGAAAATTGACCAAGAAAAAGGAACAAAAATAATTGTAATGTCTTTTATTACTACTATATAATACATATAGAAACGAGACATTGCTAACGTTGTAATATTGATTTTATGAAATATTTCTCTCCCAAGCTAATACCCGTCTTTGTAATTCTTTGTTCAGTCCCCAAGATGTCGAATTTGGAAATAATTCGGGGGCACTAGAAATAATTCTATAAACCTCGCCACTAGCAAATGCAGAATAATCCCCATTTTTACCCCTTCCCCCACTAGCCATCTCCATTAACACATCTGTCCAAAATAGCATTAGCGACCAATTTTCAGGATTATCAACTCTAGAATCCATCAGCAAATCACTTCCATAAATTGAATTGGTCAACGTTGAGAACATCTCTAACACAGTAAACACATTACTAATATCACTACTGTAACTGCTACCCCACGAGTTTAACCGAATCATATCGAGTCTATTTTGAGTAATCAAATTTGAGAGTATGTTTTCGCGTGTTTGTTCTAAGTATACCACTGGATCAAAAGGCTCAACAGCTAAACAGTACCTCTCTAGGCCAGTGCACATCCCTCCTTTCTCCACCATTGCAGGATAATTTAAGGGGCTGGGCAAAAAATCGGTGGAGTTTATCCCCCCAAATTCCCCCGAGCTAGTTAAAATTGCCACAATTAAACCTAGCGCATCACGTTGCTTGTCAAAATCGACTGTTTGTAATGGCATAGAGGTGTTATACTCCTCTCTTCGCTGTTTCGATAATTTTACGCCGCCTATGTATTTTGCTGCATAACTGCCAGAAACTTCTAGCATATACATAAGAGATTTTTCAAAATCAGTGTAAAACGTAAACTGCTCCCCCATCTCAACAGCTCGATCCAGTAATGTAGGTCGAATTTCGGATATCAGTTGAAGTCGATCTGTATAGTACGCTAAAGGATCGGATCCGAGGTCAAATACGGATACCATTGGCTCAATTCCATCGCTACTGCTTATATCCTCATCCGTACTGAAAGCTGCAAAAAATTACTATGCAAATTAAAGCAATGTTTTTTGAGAAAATGATATGATTTTTAAGAATTTTTCCCGATTGAAAAAAAGAAAGTCTTCAAATGGCCTGTTGGAATTTTAGTGCTATACTGGCAGGTACAAGTCTAATTCATATCTTCATAATTTGTAGATTATAGAAAATTCAAAAAATGCTTTCTTATAATAAATAAATTTAGAGCATTTGCTGTAATGAATTATTCTGCATTCTCCAGTGATTTTGAGATTATTTTTTGGAAAAAAGTTTTCTGTAAAATTCAAAATATCCTCTGCGAGCTCTTACAAATGAAACATTCACATGTACAGTTCAAATTTCAAAAATATTGTACCAGATTATTATCCACAGATACTACCCAAAAGTTAACATTTGCATAACATGATAACACATGATGCTATCTACATTAAAGTAGCTTACCCAACGCTCGTGCAGCAATTTCTTCAAGTTCTGCGTACTGGGTTAGCATTAAAGTAGCCTGCGAATCATAGTCAACTGAACTGTACCCGTATTCAATAGCCCAGTAGTCATAACTACCGATTACTTGAGTATAAAACCAGTGATCAGTGTCTATATCCCCAAAACCAGCCTCCTCTCTTAGCTTGCTAGACACAATGTTGATGGGTAAGTAGTCCATTACGCTTGCCGTAAGGCCAATTTTGGAGGCATACGTAGGATCCTGAAGATCAGCTAGAGAAGACTCTGTACTACCTTCAAAATTATGCCTTAACCTGTAAATAGAAAGATAATAAATATGATACAGTTTTATGATGAGACGTGCACATATAAACGATATAAAAAAAAGACTGATAAAAAACTGTATTATGAGATATGCAACATCAACATAAAAATAGATATAGTCATATGTATTCTGGATAACACTATGCAAATATATGGCAATAAATAGCAATTGAATGAATTATTTCAGAGCTCTACATGATTCTAAAAAGTAATAGCTAATACTATCGTGTAGGCTTTATATATTGGAAAGAATTTGTAAAAACTCAATGGAATTATACGTAGTGATTCAAAATTTTTACAGAACAATAATATGACGAAATTGAATAACAGGCTCTCAACGAAATAGTTACAAAAAACCCATATGCTTCACAACTGCTTCCAATGTGAACGCAATATGTAACTACATTCTAATCTATCATAATACACTCAGACAGCATCTCCCACATCGCACACACTGTAATGTCAAAATATGCACAGTGAAAAATTTCAACAAGCTATCCTTTGAAATTCCAGCAACACAACTCTATTTCACAGGCTAAAAAGTCAAAATTTCATTTTGACGCTTTGAAACTTTAATATGCTCATGGTGTAACTCTTTGAAAGATCAGAATTACGTCTATTTTTCAATTTATTAAGAACTTTGGACAATAACATTCTTTATGGGAACAAAGAATACGTACCCTAACGTATGCCCCACCTCGTGAACAGTAACCTCAGTAAGGCCTTGCATGATAAGCATATCCCACAGTTCAGAATCGATTTCTAAGCCATTTCGAATACCAACTAAACCTGCCAGAAATGCATCAGAATGTTTTGTTCGAATTCCTTGGCAACTGTGTTGCGAATGAAACCGCACACTTTTTTTATATCCCAATTTTGAATTCAAAAAATGGGGAAGCAATTTTGCAGCAATGTTGCCATTTTTGTGTCGGAAAAACTTGTCTGGTTCTTCATGCTCATGATGATCATGATGATTTGAACTCTTTGAGAAATTGGCAGTTTTATCAAACAATTTTCGTCGAATTCTATTGGTCGCAGTTGTTCCTCCAATTTTTTCAAGTGATCCGAGCCATGCTTTTATCCACCCAGACGTGAATATAATATTACTTCGCAGAATTTCCCCTGTTCGAGGGTCAATTGTGGCTGGCCCAATTGCAAATACTTCACTCATATCCACTGCCCAAGTAATCGAATTAAATCGAATATCAGAAGGATCGTAGTCCTCTGGCCAATCAGTATCTCCGGGAGAAACTGCTATAATCATGCTAGAACCGTATCCTATTTTTTCAAAAGCAGGTTGCCAAGCTTCAACTCCCTTTTTTATCGAATCCCGCCACTCAGAAGGAACACTTGGGTCAATGTAATAAACTAATGGATCTCCACCAATCAGAAGGCGCCGTCTGTTAATGACTGTAATTGTCGGATCGATCAATGAGGAACCTCGTTGAGAGGGATTGATGCTTCGGTGATCCCCAAGATTGGAATATGACGTAGTGAAATAGCCAATTCGTTCATCGGCTAGACGCATAGGCATTGGTTCGGCTGGTAACAAAGCCATACTAAACCGAATAGTTATTGGTACAGTATTCCCTTCATCTCCATCTCCCTAGAAACAAATAAGAAAACTGCTTAAAATCTTTGATTAGTTTGACTCCATATGAAAGGACACTGGTATGCCATGAAAAGTCAACCGATACATTTTTTTCTAATTTGCAAGTTTCAGCAATTCTCGTTCTATGCTGCTAAAGCTGGTGGTCCATGATACAAAAAAATCTAAAAAATGAAGTATTTTTTCCCATTGTAAGATAATGTATGCATTTGAGCACGAAAGGTAACAAAGTTTAAGTACCCTACAGTATATTTTTCCTCCAAGTTCAAGTAATTATCATCGACGATAGCTCTCAGTGTACAATCAAATACCCTATCCATAGAATTTACTCCAGTATTACTATAAAATTATGAATGTAACAAATTTGTATATCATTAAACCAAAGTTTTTCTCAACATTAAACAACTATTTGTACTTGGCAGCCAATTTTTTCATCACTTTTGTATTCGAAAAATTAGTGACTACCTCCTAATAAACTTTCAGTTCTTGATTTAATAATTTTTTTTGTGGTTCCAAAAAATAGTTTAAAATCTTCGACAACTAAATAGATTTCGATTGGAAGTAACTAGCTAGTCGCTATAGTAGTTGTCGCTGTTCATAATCTAGTGATAGAAAGAAGAGCAGCTAGCTAAACCTGTTTTCATTTGGACCACACAAAACAGGAAATTTGCTAGCTGCTTATAAACTAACCAGCTGAGCTAATAGTTCTTAATCTGTGCGAAATTTTATTTCTATTCAATTAGTAGAATTCAATTAGTGGTTAAAAATGCAAATAGCAGACGATTATCGAACAGTTGTTATCAAATAGCTAGTTACCAAATAGTTCAAATTCTCAACTAACCACATCAGCTTTTAATCTCTCTACTGATGGATCTTCTTGATACCTAAATCTTATTTTGTATTTGTCTATAACTAGCTATAGCTATATAAATATTAAGCATAGCTAGCTAGATTTTGTGTAGTAATAAAGTAACGCTAGCTATACTATAATCTCTTACCAAGAGATATTCCACCGACAAATCTGCATTATTCGGAAACCCTGCTATTGTGGACATCTGGACTCTTAAATCACTAATCATACCTTCCATTATTCCAGTAACATAAAATCCGTTAGTCAATAACGCCTCTGCTAGAATAATAATTTCAATAGCCTCGAGGTTCTCAATCTCAGAAAGGCCTTGAGTTACTCTATCTTGATTAATATAAACTATGGGCATAGTTACAATCCACTCATCAGGTGTACTTTCTAACGTTGAGTCCTACATTTAGGAAAAAAGAATTTATCATGTAAGCAATCTATTTAAGTCGGCTTTACTTTAATTACATATTATAACAATATTACATACATAAAATAAGTAGAGTTCTGAAAAGTTTACCGGTAAAAAGGAAAGACATATCAAAATCTCATTCGACAATGCTTATAAATAGATAATGCAGTCAATCATTTCATTCTGTATAGGATAATCATTATCTACGTATAGTATGTATTTAGCCAATAACAAACCAAGCACTGAAGTATACTTGCATAAAAATACAAAATATAGATAGAAAAAGAAATATATCATATTTCAAGTAAACGAATGCATTGATTCTGTCTCTAGGTGCTCTGAGGTACCTTGCTGCCCCTGTGGTTCCTATCACACCTAAAGTACTAATATACCCCCCAATGAGTCCCATTATACCCCGATATCAAGTGCCATCATACCTCCAAAGTGCCATTACACTTCCAAAGTACCATCATATACCAAAAGTAACATCCTACCCCACAGTTTATTTCATACCACGCATAGAAAAAGTTCACTGAAAACTCATTTAGAATATTCATAAAAGTTACATATAAAAGCAAAAAGCTATTCACTATTATCTAGGATGCACCAAAAGTACCTCCATATCTGCATCAGTGGTTCGAATATTGAGCTGCATTCTATAGAGGTCAACCCCTTTAGAGTCCTCAGTGATTTTAAAATAGAAGACTGTTTCATCCGTGTTCTCAGCAGGATAGTGCAGGAGAGCCACCGATTCGTCATTTTCATATGTTCCAGAGGCGTACGTTGCAGTAAACAGAAGGGGCTTCATGTTTTAAAAGAAAAAGATAGAATATGCTACTAAGAAACACTAAAAGCTTGCATGTAAGATATTGCATTTCTAACATTTTTTTGTGCGATCTCTCGTTTAAAAAGTACTATGAGGAAAAAATAGACATCTTTTCAGCAACGATAAACTAAAGTTCTAGCATTTCTTATTGGTTCGAAGCTCTAATAACCCTAAATAAAATAAATTGCACTTGATACCAAAATTTTAGAAAAATTTGATGATATTCTTAAACCTTGAATATCAAACTCTATGCTACAAGAACTTTATAAAATGAAATTAATCTTACCAAAATGATATATATATATGTAGAAATGCGAATGCATTACATAAAAATCGATAATCACAAATATTATTTGAACAATCCATAAAATTTTCGTTTCCTTTCACATAATAATTGATAATCTACAAAGTAAACCGAATCAATACATCTTAAAATGCCTTCAAGTTCATTTTACCTGATCAGCATATTCTAAGAGAGACAGTAAGGTAAACTTAAAGAATAAAAGCTTTGCAGACAATGTGCTTATCATTATAGTTGTAAAATCAGTATCGATTGATATAAGTGTTGGTGCGATTTCATCGAAGTCAAAGTCGGATGAATTTCCCAAATCGATTTTCTGTATACTGCTGTCAATTCTCCCAAGGTACCCAATTACAACAATAATAAATACAATTATGAGAATGAAGTGCCATCGATGGAAAATATTACATAAGCACGATAAACACTGCATGCGGCGACTACTTCTGCGCCAAACTGTTGGATCTGAATTTTCTGAAACGAGTAAATATCAAAAATGAAAGATCAACTTCAACATGTGAAAATTCAGTGCAATTCAATAAAATCATAGTAAGCGTGATAAAATTATTTCTCATTTGTCCAAAAAAAGTCCAGATATTCTTGTTGGCTAAAAAAGTTAGATTATATTATAAGTGAATAATAGCGGCTTTAATCGAATTATTGCACAATTTCACACATATAAAGTTTTGTTGGAATTTTTATCTCCTCATGTCAATAACTTTAAATAAAAAACAAAGATCAAATCTTAAATTTTTAGAGAAAACTAAGTGTCAAATCTTCAACAACTGAAAGTATATAAGAAAATATTTATATATCAGCATCAATGGCTTGCTAATTGAAACATTTGAACCAAAACAGGAATTCAAACATTTTAATCTAACTTGGAATAATCTCGATAAAATAAGATTCATAACTGGAAAATATAATGAATACAATCTGTCTGTTTACATATATTAACTGATGTATTAAACTTCTATTTCTTGTTACACAGCAAAACTATGGTGAAAGTACAACCAAAAGTGATGTATTTGTTCCTAGTGGCACGAGAGTTTTTTGAGGCATAAATCAAATTATGTTTGAATCGATAAACATTGCTTTTGATTCATGAGCCATTTCAAAATATTTATGCTTATTCATTAGAAAAATAATTTACAATTATTATTTATAGGGATAACCACTTTCAGTTAATAAAGATGAAAATCTCACCATATATTACACATATGTGCAGATGCTGTTACATTCAAGTTTAAGAAAAGAAGGAATTGCTAATTCATATTCTGTAAGTTATCTAATTTGTAAGGCAGTAAATCTTGGGGAAAAAAGCACAGCCAGCAATTTACTGGAAAAAATCGATTTATGTATGATTACATATCATATCTTCAAAGAAACGACGATTTTAGAGATTTATAGCGCACGAGAGTATATCATATTTCAAAGAGATTTATTGAGCATGAAGGAGATAGTGTTTGCAGTTATTCTCGTGAAAACTTAAGATTTAATTCATATTAGAATTAAAGTGTAAGAAATGTTCACGAATTTCAAAATTACAGAAAGTAATCCAAATAATCCATATCACATATCACCTTTATGAAGATTTCTTTCATCATATCTATCATTTCCATGTGTCAACATTATTTATTTGTGGTGTATAATGATGAAAAATGTAGTGAAAGTCTATCAAGATGTTGATATTGCTCACTGCCAGAATTACCTATCATACTCTCCTGTTCCATCGCATTTGGGTCAGATTCATGTCTCATGGAACCGTAACCACTCTCAGTGCTATAATTACTTCTGGAAGTCGTGATTTCGATTACCTCAAACACTAATGTGTTCAGAGATCGCAAACTTCAAAGTTTAACCATCGCCAAAATTTTGTCGGGGAAAATACTGGTATCTTATTCTGGATATAGAAGCATACTTTTAATTCAATTAGAAAGCCATGTCGAATATTAAAAAAATAAAGCCATATTTGGTTCAAATTCAATGGGAAGGCAATAATATTAGAGTTGGCAATAATGTGAGTTACTTCGATATTAATGATGTGACGTGAATGCAATATAGTAGTAAATATTACCTTGTTGATCTAATGTCACTCAAGTTGACTGCAGAAATCACAATATCCCCATTGAAATAGGACTTTGAATTTTTAACATTTAGAATTGAATCTGCTGGTCTCTAGTAAATATCATAGAAACAGTAGAAATACTAAATAAAGTATTGTTACATTTTAGTATTCATTAACTTGTATCAATTTAGTTGGTCAGTATTAAGGGGATCCATTTGAATCAATGGAAATTGACTTGTGATTTACATAATGCAGAAGGAAATATTTCAAGTAACATTCTTTTTGACAAATATTGATCATACAAAAAATTTATCGTGATTTCAGCTATATGCGTATCGGATTACCAGGTAAATTTCTCTACATTCTAGTATCTCTTAAATGAAGAGTAAGGTATTAGAGCTTTTTATACTCAACCGTGAACAAAGTATTCTGCATTCTGAATCAATGCCATGTTTGATGCTGGCTTAAAATCAACCATTTTTAAAACAAATAAAATAATAGTGCTACAAATGATCAAGATAAAACTATCAATTAATACAAGAGGCTTAAAAAATTCTAGTTGATTTGTAAATTTCTAGAGAAAAAAGTAGCAACCCAATAAGTTTACGATCAAGTATCAAAATCGACCCAGTAGATTATTCACATCCAGAGAGTGAACAAATTGTTCTAAAATGCCACTACCTTACACAAGTTTCTTGATAATTAGATTCTAATTGTGCTCTGAATTGAGCATTTTCAAACTTTATAAATATTGCATATTTTATGAAATCGTACCATCCAAATCTATTTGTCACGATCTGTCTTCAGTAGCTATGCATAGAAATAACACAAGGAAAACACAAACCAAATAGAGTGTAAGAATGTGTATTAGATCCACATTATGTTTTGCTAAGTGTTAGGACTTAAGCAGATGTAGTTGCGCAGGTTCAAATCAAGCAACAGTTGTAAACATTTTCAGTACAAAAACAAATGTATTATTGTATGTTTTGTACTAAATATTCATAATTAGTACCACATGAATAGTAGTAAAAGTTGTAGTTCAGATGCTTGCACAATTCAACTTAACTTGTGTAGTTTATTTTGTATTATGCTGTTTCCGCTCAGTGGCAGAAACAACATTTAATACTAGGTGTTTCCTGTTAGTCTCTTGTTGTTTTGTGCTCAAACTGTTAGCGGAGATTCCGAATTTGGTCCTTGCCCTATTTATACTTTTGTCTTGTTAGTTTTGGCTTTCTTCCATTGACACGTTTGGATAACCAGTTCTTAACACTAAGAGTGAATCTGAACAATGCATCTATTTAACCGATAGGTAAATACAAACAATACTGTTCAATAAACAAATATATCCGAATAGAAAGTATGGTATAATAAATCAAGTCTTAACACTAATCACCTAGTAAAAGCTGCCTCAAGAGAAATTGTCTCAAGAGATATTGTTATTTGAAGAAAAATTATTATCCCAAGAGAAAAATACAACCATAATTGTATGATAATTTGAAGGAGAATTAGTAGGAACAACTGATGTTTAAAAAAGGATAGCTAGAAGCTGTTCCTAAGTTTTTAGAAGCCTGATGTTGCTTTAAATCAAATAAAATGGTTTGATTACATTGAGCAGCTTGTTATGTACAAATTACCATACAATTTCCATATGCTTTTCACACATGTGGGTTACAAATTTAGCAACAAATGTTTTTCTAATTACAATAGATGCAATACCAAAAATTAAAGTGAAGATGCTCAATGAAATGCAGGCTTACAGATCTGTTATATTGTCTTCTAAAAAAATATTACAGTAATCATGAGCACATATGATACTATATTTAAAGCATGTGATTTGCATACGCATTATTTGGTTTTATCTTCATAACTTTCTGGTTAATTAAAACACCTTGCTTAATTGGCATCATGAGTAACCTTCACTTCAGGTTATCTGCTGTAGAACTTGAGTTATAGTAGCAATTCTAGCTTGCTCTCACTAGGATTAGGATTTTAAGCTTTAGATTATTACCACTGAATTGCAAAAGATGTTACCTGACCTTCATTGCAGTTGCAAAGTAATTTGGTAAAAATATAATATCATCGTATGAATTACTTATTCGCGTGAATAAAAATCAGTGTAAGAATGCAAGCAACATATGATGTCAAAATATCTCAAATCAACTTCACGAATCATCAACATATCCTGCCTAATTTAAACTTTAATGTCAACTTACCAGCCCTAGTTCATGCTTGCAACTGCTTTATAAGTGAGACATGTCAATTCATTGTAAAACCCTTTAATATTTGCACAGATGATAGTTCAATACTTGCATTTCAGAAACGTGTTTATGACAAAACATGATTTTGTAAGTAAGCAAGCTGCAATATTGGAAGTGTTATTCTGTTTCGATTATATTTGCATTCATTCCAACATTTCCCATGTTACCGGGCTTCGATTTCAACAATAAATTGTTATTTTCGGAGGAAGGCCGCAGATTCTTTTGACCGAACATTATCATAAATTTGAAAATTCTTGCATTTTGTCTTTGGAAATTTACGAATATGTCGAAAAACATTCGAATGGTTTGGCATTGACAGGTCCAGCGCAACTTTCTGTACTTTTCTGGAAGCAATTTCATAATCATGTAAATTGAGACTCCTACTAAAAATTGCAAATCTATTGCCTCTTTTATTCGCATAACTTATTGTACAAATTTTGTTCTGAAAATTTATATATTATGAACGTTTAAATATCAACCTACATATATATATATATATATATATATATATATATTTATATGTGTATGGCTATAGAGGTGTCTATTCTCAAAATTAGTATTACAACTGCTGGTGAAAAAGTCTGCTTCAAACCCTTGAATCAACAATGTTCAGCACAAAAAATACTTGAGGTGCTCTTATTTTACCTTGTGCTAATTTGGCATAAGATTCAGATTCCACAAATTTATACTTGAGCAAGAATAATTCAAATACTAAATAATGAGAATTGAGGCTAAAAATTAAGGGGGGGGGGGCTAATGTAATATTGTGTTTGTTGTTCCCTCAAAGTTAAATGATGTCTTATTTTTTGTTAACAAACCCTAACATAAACGACTTTAGGTTTTGAAGAGGGAAATTTAGGAAGCTTTGCACAACACCCCCCTCCCTCTTCTTAATCCCCCCTATAAATGTGTTTGCATTTTTTTTCCATCTGTAACACAAAAGTCCTTCCATTAAGCATTAGCTTTCACAACCACGAGATAACATCATATGCACAAGAGGCAAGCATTAAAGTTCGTATAATATATACATAAATACAAAACGTATTAAGTTATGAATCTTAGACTGGTCTCCATCTGCATGCAGATACAAAAGAAAACTCCAGTTAATTTCGCAAAATATTTTCGGAACTTGAAGATGTATTCATTTCTGTATCAGACACTAATGGCACAGTAGGATTACTGGCGCACGTATGTGCATCGTCACTATAATCACGACCTATGGTGTCCCGCAAAGAATCCTGAAAAAGGAAAAAATTAAGTGAATTTTCTACCTTGACCTCAGAATTTTTCTCTAAACGAAAGTTCAATCTAAATTTTGCACATATTTATTTGAAAAGAATTGTTTCTAATGCATATTTCCATAACTGTGACTTTTCATTTGAGAAATAATTCTGAGAACAGCGTAGACAGCTATTATCTAGTGGAATAATATTATGAGTTGAAAAGGCGCCAATGCGCTTATTTTTGTCCTGTTAATTATGTTTCCTAGAGTCATATTGACTCTGCTCTGAAATGATACTTATTTCACAATTTAAAAGTAAATGCAAAAATCCATATGAGCTGTACTCATAAACTATTCTGAAAATTCAAAGTACTCACGAATTCTTAAATGAATGAATGTTTCAAAAAGAAAATAGAACACAAAAAAATTTTCCCATCATGGGATTCACCTCATTAATAGATTCATAAGCTGCACCCCCATGGTATCCCGTAAAAACTTTAGCAGTAATTTCAACATGGGCATCTCTGGGTACAAGCTCCTTGGGAATTTCAACTCTCTCATCGATACGAATCCCAGTACTTACAATTGCATTGTATTTCATATCGCTCATAGATACAAACCGATGGATACGGGTAATACCCAACCAGTGGAGCGCATCGGGCATGAGCGCTTGAAAGCGGGTATCCTACAGAAAAAATTGGTAAACTATTTCAACGGAAAATATCACTATCTACATGTTCATACTTTCAGTGCGACAACGTCATTGATTAAAATGTTTTCAAATGAGCCATACATTTTGCACAAGTTTATCGAATAATTATTTCAACCACAAAATCGATTTAAGTCATTTTTACCTCTGTAACACATGCCGCATAAAAAGTTGCAGATGATAAGCTTAATATTACAAATTTGGAAATGACTTCAATCGAACTAAGTCTTCCTACCTCGGTTACAAACGACAACAAACATGCTTTACCTGTATCCCAGCCACTTTTTCAGTACAGTTAAAGTAATTAGCAGCTGTATCTCCACCTTCCTGCCTTTTTCTCATATTATATACAAGGTATTTTGTGACCTCTCCTGAAAAAAGACAACACCGTATGCACAATACAAAAAAGATTTATTCAAATTTCAGCTATATTTTGAAAGGCTATTATAGATATGTCATACGTTATGTGTCTTTTCAAAATACAACTGCTACTTAATAACACTTCCTCTGTGGCCGAATCGAACCTATGTTTACGTAACTTGAATAAATCACATATTCATGGAATCAAAGATTACCAATTCTGAGAGGTTAATAAATTCTACCATTATATTCAATTTAAAGACAATATAATGTAATAAATATCCTTCCCAAAATGGGCCATATTTGGATTAAAAATCCCACAAAAGGGATTTTCAAAGTATAATTTAAAAACCACGTTTTCCTTTCAGGGCTCAAATGATTTTTTTGCTGTATCTATAGACAAATAAAAAAAGACAAATTTTTATTTTGAACAAATTTGACAAAATGAGAGAGCAAACTGGCTTATTTCAATGGAAAAACTGAAGCCTGCAATTTATCGGGTGATAATGATGTGGCAGCATGAAATATCTTACTGTAAAAAGCTATGGTTAAATGAGCTTTTAAAAGTTCAAAAGAGATTATTTTCTTGTGGTATCAAGTCAATGAAAAATAATTTTGATGCTACAAACTCCCTTAGGATTAGAGTAATGAAACAAGGTATAAATATGATCCTAAGACAGATATGCTCAGTCAAATAATTTCAAAGATCAGTAGTTTTAATTTTATCATTCTTTCAAAAATTATTCCGAATTATTTACCTTCTAATAAAAATAATCACATTCGTCATGATAGATTATATTGTCCATTGAAACCTTATTTCACTAATACTAATGTTTATATTGTTCTTAAATTTCTTCTTGTTTAGCAGCCTATTTTAACACTTTCAAATAAATCTGTACAAACTATTCTTCACTATAAATAGGTTCCCATAGAAAATAACAATTTTCAGTGACTTTTGGAACTTTTCGACAATGAGTATATGACTTTTCAGTGATACTATTTATCATGTCAGTGTTCATAATAATTGCTCACCTAAGGATCTTCCTTCTTTTCTAAAGTACACTACCACTCCAGCACCACCTTTCTGGGCAGTGCGAACGCACTCCTCAATAGCATGAGTCAAGTATGGCCTAAGAAAATACATGTACTCTATACATTATGCATATTATGAGTTACAGAGTTGCGATAAGGTAGAAACATTAAAAAGTATTGTCCTCACGAAAGGTTTGAAAAATATGCAATGCCAGAAATAACAATTCTTTCAAATCAAAAGCAATCGTAAAAAATGCTTTCTAGCTATGCAAGGCTTCAAAAACGTTTCATAAATTATTCTGAAACCTGACCTTTCGACTAAAATAAACTTTCTACAATATGAAAAAGTTATAAAACCTCTGTTTCATTGCAAATCATCAATTGTTAGTGAGGTATTCGATGCTTTTAAAATCATTTTTTAGTGACCAATTTTGCATTCTCACCGCTGGCAGTATTAATTCAGAAGGATTGACTTTAAGTTGAAATGTTTACCGGCATGTGCAGATATCACTGCCAAAAACATCACTTCCATTGCATTCATCATGAACTCGCACTGTCAACGGCACATTTTCATCTGATATCGTGGCAGGATCCCCGAAAATATAAATAGTGAGGCCCCCAATTGGGGGAAGAAATACATTCAAATCGGGCCTAGTCACCAGCTCTGGATACATCATGTTTGTTTCCTTGAAAAGTGTTTCGCGGAGAGATAATTCTGAGCAACCAAAACGACGGGCAATTTCTGGTAGGAACCACACAGGCTCAACAGCTGCCTGTTATACAAACGAAAATTAACCAATCAAAATACACGCAGCACAAAATGCCGTTTTAAGAATAATCCTTCTCTTATTTGCTGTCTTCAGAGCACAGGTAGCTTAATAAGGTATCAACCAAGATTGATTCAGTTCAGTTCAAAATTGTGTATTGAACTGTTTAGATCATCCACACTTAAACTGAACCATTTTAATGAAAAACTTAACTTTTAAGACAAATACATATCAAACACTTGTGCAAGCATATGAAAAAGGATTTAATCTTATTTAAGTTTATCCATTCAAACTTATCATTTCGAGGAATAATTTCAACTACAGGCCCCCCAAATTCATGTAGATCATAATTTATTAAGTAAATTATACAATGTTGTAAATTAAAAAACGAGCTAAATTTACAGTCATTTCGGGATTCATATTTATGCCACAGTGGGCCTATCAAAAGTACACACCACCATTGAAAGGAAGTAACGAATAGCACTACATAGTTAATATGTTAAAAGACCCAACATTTTAAACATTCCCCAATTAAAATAACAATGAACTGTACCAAAACTTGTATGATTAAATTGAAATCCTATATTGAACTGTGATACTTCATATTATGAATCAAATTGATATTTTAAAGGATAATATGGAGAATTTTTTTGTGGCACGAATACTATTGGTCTTTTCTCCCTATATAGTTATGTCTGATTGCCAAAGTGGTGTTTACATACGAATAGTACATCTATTACATAGTCAAAAAATTGTCCAAATCTATACTACGGACATACTAAAATGGCCAACAAATATATAAATGTTTTTAGGAATGAACTTCTAGTGCCAATGCTTAATTGTTGTATGGCTCGAGGAATAATTTTCAGCTATTTACATTGTCTTAGTTCTGAAAACTGAAATTCAGCTTCCAGAAATAGAGTCCCATGAGGCAATTCACACATTCAATCAAAAAAGAATACCTCCATGTTGATAATAAGATATCTTAATCGTCATTAACAGTACCTTGCATACAAAAACTTGTCCTTCATCGTTTAGAATTGTTCCATCCGCCTCTAATCTTCCGACTCGTAAGGCTTCCTTAACTTCTGGAAGCTCAATATGAGCCTTTGTTACTGCAATTGTTGGCCTGATATCATAGCCTTTCCTTATGTATGCACCAAATACCTGATTTAAAAAATTCAAATCATAGTGCAGTTAATTCAATGAAATACTAGCTCCAAAGCGGTTTAAGTTTCTATACTTTTCCACTGAAACAATAAATTCATCTCATATAAATTGGTTTTATAATTGGAGTTTGATGTAAGTAATCTTATTTTTTCTCCTTTAACTTATTAAAACTAAGCAAATGTGAAATTCTGTGCAGTAGTGGAAAGTATTTTAGATTGAAGACAGTATTCCTGTCATTCGCTTCACGAAAGTTATTCCTCTGTTTTGTTGATGCAAATTCTTTAATTTTTAAGTGCTCATCTTTACTGCTGTTTGAAAAGTAATGTTTACTTATGCTCGACATAGACTAGAAACTTAAGAAGAAATTTTTCTTCATTTTTCAAAAAATGTAACTTATTTATCTAAAAGGGGAATAGCGAACAACAACCAATGAAAAGAATTTGCAGAAAAAGTATACAGATTGAATTAAATAGCAACATGTTGCTCACATCTGTAACTTTGTGACCCCAGGGATCCATCGTCGCAATCTTTTTGGAGTCAAACCATGTTGGAAACGGACCAATATTAAAAACTGGACGAGTCATCTCCAGTTTTGGCAAATAGTTTGGATCAAGCTTTCCGCACGCTACAGCGAGGGCCTTATAAATGCAATAACTTCCAGAATGTGCTCCGATGGCATTGCGCTGCATTGGGTGCTGAGTCGTAGCAATGACAGGACCCCTAAGTTCAGGGTCCTCTTCATTCCATAAGAGTGGTACAGGATCGGCGAAAAAATTAGAATTATGCGTTGTTAAATTGATGTAGTCCATCTTATCGTGATCAACGCGAAGATCGGGAACTTTCAGATTCTTCTCGGATAGACTGCTTTCA
Organism: Vaucheria bursata; assembly: GCA_032358265.1. Taxonomy (NCBI): domain Eukaryota; class Xanthophyceae; order Vaucheriales; family Vaucheriaceae; genus Vaucheria; species Vaucheria bursata. The sequence continues at coordinate 64,535 of JAULBW010003427.1, read as the reverse complement.
CGACGATGCTTTTTCGGCTTCTCTGATTCCATCTCTTTTTCGTTCATAGCTAGTTGTTGATTGAACACTCAATTTGAAAATATTTAATGAATTTACAAGTAGCTATGGCAAGGTAAGAGCAGCTTTTTAACTGCAGCAAAATTTCTAATTCAGTTCAACAGCAACATTCAATTCGCATCGGGTTCGAAATCTTTCGATCGGGGCTTATTAAGATTTATTTGGAAAATTTAAATAGTATTAAAATATATCGTTTAATAAAAAATCCACAATGACTTTAAATCTTAAAATTTTAACGATTCCATATTTCATTTCATGAGTAGCGCGTCGCAAGCTAAAGATGGAAGTCGATCAGATCGATTAGCATGGACTAAGCGGGCGGAACATCGTTTGCGTGAAGAGCTTAAAGAAATTGCTTTAAAAAACTGTGATTCGGAAGTGACTAGGTTTGTTCAGTGTGCCAAGAATAACGGATTAACTGTCGTGTATACTTGCAGAGCTGATAATAAAACTATGAATGAATGTCTCAGTCAGTTCACAAATGAAAAGGCTTTCGAAGAGTACAAAGAAATTAGAGGAAAGGCGCTTTCGAATGTTTCGTTGCAAAATAAATAAATATCTTGAATATTTATCTTTTGCTTCATTTTCGACAGAATGGACCAGTATGTCAGCATTTTAATTATTCTAGATATTATCATTTTCTATTAGGTAATCTAAGACTGAAAAATCTGTGAATTTCAGTATTTCTTGAGGCAGCAAATATTTAAAGGGCTAGGTAAAATTGTCTTGTTGGCTGTATATTTCAATGCAACACACGATAAAATAACTATTTTATTTTTTTACCATTAATTATCGATTGCATAATACGAATTCAGTGGTAAATCGATGTATTCAATAGTTTTAGTACAATCTTTACCGAAAATAGATATGTTGGTAAGTCCTAAGATTGTAACATTACTTCGTTACAGTTTCCAAGAAATAAAAAATTTACAGCCTATGAGGTTCATAAATGAACAATTTGCTAAATGAATCTCAATGATCTCCAGCTTAAATTTTGCTAACAAGATTTCTATATTACTAAAAGATTATTTTGCTTTCATGCTACCACCTACAAGAGAATGACGAGCCGTTGCTTACTTATTTTAAAAAATTGTCATTTCTAGAATCATTTAAAATTTTGAAATGATTGCATTGAATGAATATATACAAAATATGTTTATATTAAGCCTGAAAAATAGAATGTCAAACTGCCTTTTTATCTAGAATCGTGTTTCGAATCTTTAAATTTTGAATTAAAAAAATGCACATATGCACTTAAACTTAAATTTTTTTAAATATTCTATCATATAAATTGTATATGTGATGAATATGTCCATGGATTTTAAAACTGCAACCAAAATCTTTCGATAATTATTACATTGTACATTTACCTGGTTACTATGTATGATATAAACATTGCGGTGCAGCAATTCTGATCCTGCATTATCAATTAGGCGTGAAAAGACAAAAGTGGTTAAATGAATGTAATAAATCGATTGAGGACCACTATGTAATCCAGTTCAACTAAGAAGTGAATGATAGTTTACCATAAAAGGCAACAATGTTTGAATATTCCCTCCTCCTCCTCCTCCTCCTCCCCCCCCCCGCTCTATTGACCTTGCCCAAATCTTCCATCTTGAAAGTATCAAATGCCACTATACATTTCAAAATCTTTTCCAAGTAAAAAGCACGAATCAATACAAACTTGTTTTGGCTATACGGATACAATTATTTTTATCAATTACTTAAACTATTTTCATCAACTTCATTTTCTTCTATTTTTCCTGTGCCAAGAGTTACGCAGAGCTTTCGGTCTTTACTCAATAGCATCACCATGTCTCCAGCGGGGTTTAATTCAAAATCCAATACACGAAAGGTTCCCTTTGCGACTCGAAGTGGGACATCCAGCCAATGGATTCCTAGTTACAAAATATTTGTTCACCAAAATTATTATTCATATGAAAAGTCAATTCACAGTAAAAATATATTAATAGGCACGCTTCGTATTACCGATCTAAGGCATACCATACTACGATATGACAACAATAAAATTTACATATTTTTTGCAAATGAAGGCAAAAATTTATATTTCCCATGAAATGGAATTTTTTGGTACTAGTTTTTTAAATAAATAACGTATAAGATTGTAACATTATTATAAAATTGAACATGTATGCAGTAATACTACACCATACTTTTGGGCCAAAACCATCACGTAAATTCATATAAATATATTTCTATTCGAAATAATGCTAGTAGAACCACCTTGCGAGATTAATTGTACCACAACTGATTTCCTACATTAACTTGAAATAAATACTTAAGAAAAACAATAAAAAGCAGTTTTGATGGAGTTAGGACTGGACAGGCAGTACTGCACATTTTCCTGGTTAACTATGACAAATCTAAAACCAACCGTTACATATTTTTAACTAATCATGAAAATATCTTTTTTCTCCTCTCATCGGTTTTTTCAGCTCTCTTATCAATTCTCACATAACTATTGTAACTTTCGGCCAAGTTTCATTAAAAAATCATTCAACATGTAAAAATCAAGTACGAAGCCATTTTATCACAATTGGTTACAAAGTAGTTACGATTGATTGTTGCTAGTTTGTCAAACATGATCAGGAAAAAGAGTAGTTACGAAGAGCGGTTATTGAATTCAAGAATTTAGTTTAAAGGGGGGTCTAAATTAATGCATCTATCTACTATCTAGCCATGCATGTGTACATGAAAGCACAAACCCTTCCTTACCATCTGAGCTCCATAAATAAAGCCTATGTGACCCAGTAGCAATAGCCAGCCTGCTGGACCCTTCACACCATTGAATTTTAAGAATGGGGCGCATAAAAAGTATACATGTTTTCATTGAAAACGTCTCCACGTCCCATAAGAAAAGTACACGGGGGTATGATTGGCAAACAGTGGCTATATACCTATTCGGATTGCCACCACACAATAAATTCAAAACTATAATATATCAACCAAAAATATACTCTTATAAACATTAGAAATGGCAAAGATATATGGTGTCAATATGTTGATTACCATGAATCATAAAGAAAACTAATCAAGATCTGTCATCGAAAAGTTAATTATTACCTTTAAGCACAATGACTTTACATTGACTATTCATTGACAGAACAATTATGAAAATGAATCGCACACAATCCGATGAAAGGTAACTACTAATATTGAAAAATATGTGCATTTTTCAGATACTAATATCTCAATTTGTAACATACACAATTTTCGCGCTATGAACAGCAATTACGTCAATATTACATAACTTCCAATGCATTTACCAAAAGCATATGATTTTTTTGCCTACTTGGAATGTAGAGTTCAGTCTCTTTTGAGATATAATCCCTCTACAATCAAAAGATTTCATTCAGATGCAACACATGTAAAATTGCGCCAATTAGAATGGATTGTTGAACAACTCTTACCGACCGAATGAATCTTTTAGAGTAGGCAATGTTTCTTGAATTAATTAATAATTCCTTTTGTGTTAACAAAAATTGTGCTGCTGTTAATTCAAGAGAAACTAATCTATTTTCTTAGTACCCAAAAAATTACCTTGAATCCGGACTCCAAGACATATATTTTATCTTGGTATCAGTTTCTTCTTTTTGAAGTTTATTTGGGGTAGGAAATACGCTAGGAAACTCACAATGAAAGGTTATACCCGGGGGACCCTGGTTTTCTTCATCTACTGGATCAGCTTTCCCTCTCCCCCGATGTATTCTGTTAACCCCTGAGGAGACTTTGCTGATACTGGGATCAATTTTAGGAAGCTTTCCTAAAAATAACCAAAGAGTGTACGCAAAAAGTATAAGACTTAAGTAAAAGTATGAAAACTATAATTCCTACCTCATCTGTCCAGTAAAATTTATGTTTTCCATGTAAAGTAACATCAAATTCACATTGGTTCACATATTAAAAAGAGTTTCTTTTTTGCACCTTTTTTGTTACTCTGACCTACGTGACATATTTCAGGGGATAAAGTAAATATCACAACACAATAGATTCTTTAATAATATGATTTAAGGTATCATGTTACATTTAGTTCGGGACATTGGGCTGATTTGGCAATTATACCGAGCACTCTATTGGTAACCAAGTTATTTTACGGGCATAATTGAATTTTGATATGCGAACTGTGGACATGAACTGCTCTTGACTTGCATATTGAACTATGATATCCGAATCAGCCTACTAGTACATACATCATATTTTGGAGTACTACTACATTAATATGTACTTTGGTTTTTCTTTCTAATTTTTTGTCATTCTTCCTTTATTAATACTCTCTTTCTTTTCAGCAAATTTTTTTTCTTACAGTAAATACATCAGAATAATTAACAAGAGGAAAAAGGCTATAAAAATATGATACTAAGATACTTATTGTGCATAAAGAAAAAAGTACTCTTCTCAACTCGAACATTGTATTTAAATATGTAATTCATCAAAAATAAGTTAAGGAATTGATGTGTACCGGAAACAAGTTTTGATTTTTTATGCGAAATGCAGTTAATGCAATATAGCACCATACATATTGACCGAAATAAAAAATTTAAAACCTGTATGTCTGTATTCTTTTGCAATAACAGGGTCGGAAGGGAACTCCCATAAGCACTCAGGGGGGTCTAAATCAAGGCGTTTTGGCAGTTTTTTAGGGTGCAAATGTTGGAGCTCGGCCACGGGATACCAGCCTCGTTGTGTAACTATATGAATATTCTGCCCAAAAAGTATATGCATACATATATATGCGCGTGTGCGTTTGTATGTGCTTATTTAATTCAATAATTCCATATGTTAAAAAATATTGTTTACATTGTTCCCACGTCAAGATACATTACAGTAATTGTCCATATAACGAATATGTTAGGTTTACTGAATTAATTTTTCATACACTAGTCAACTATTCATAAGCCCACCTTGGGACTAGGTTTTTTAAGCTTAATTATAAGCAGCTGGGATTATTATCCGTGGGCTTTTAGAATGGTGAGTCCATTGTATTTAATACTATGAGGCTGAGCTTGGAAACAACTTGACTTATTCCGTTTACGCGTCAAAAGTGAAAATTCATTAAAGCAATCATGAACAGAAAGGCGCATGTATACATACAAAAAAAATCTATTATTGAACCTGGTCAAAGCTTCCTATAGCCAACATTGTTCCATTTGAACTCCATTGCATATCTTCGAGCCCTAGTTGATTTTCATAGGGCTTATATTGTGCAATAGCATTCCCAGCAACACCGTAAACAATAAATTTAGAAGTTAAAGAGGTATCTAATACGCAAATAGCATCGCCACTGGGCGACCACTTCATTGAGGCCACATCTAATGTGTCAAGTAAAAATTCATGAAGACAAGGCCATTCGCCTGACATTGAATCATATATTCCCAAGTAATCCCTGTAGAACATTGAGCAATGTAATTATATGAGTGATGCAACTTGGTACTATTATAAACAAATATAATGGCTTAGCAATAAAAAGGAAAGAATAATCCAAGTGAGATGATATTATTATATATCAACTACAACTAATTGTGTTGCAAGTTGTAATTGTAAATAAATACAAGACCATTTCAGTAGCATTGGCATGGACCTATGCAGTGACTTTATCTACTTTCAAGTGATCGTAGTATCTGTCAATATTTTTATTGATTTTTCAAGAAGACTCGCACGTTTTATTAATTAATTAACACTAAATAGCACGGAAGTTGCAGTGAATCTATTCACGGATTAATATTTGATACACAGTATTTATTCATTATTGCTAATAATTTATCTGATTGTTATTTCCGTTTAAATTTACATGCAGAGGTCATAAAATTAAGGCAGTAAATCTCTTTAGTTTTATCACCTTTGAATTTTTCTCAAACTTATATTTGTTCTAAGACAATATTAATAAAGGACTTTGCATTATAAAATTTCGGCTGAAAGAGAAATTGGCTATCTACAAAAATGAAATTTTTAACATGATAAAGGTGAGTTACCTGCATTCCTTTCGAGTTACGACAGCCATGAATTCTTTATTAGGAGAAAAATCAAGGAAATCAGGACCTGATTTTGGCTGACGTAATTGCCATGATCGACCAGGCTCATTTAGTCCCCATACAGTCAGAAAGAGAGAGAAATCAGAGATGCTGACGATTTCCCTCGAACTAGGGGACCATACCGCTGAGGCCAAACCAGCGACACCTGAGTTAGAGTAAAATATAATTTATTTATAAAATTTTCAAGAAAATTTTTCCGAATGTGTTGAACAAAAACAAACCAGCAATAAAATAAATCGATTTAATGCACTCCATATAGAGGTAGATAACCTTGCTTATTTATGCATTGTGAAATATATAACTTCTCGCCTCCATTTATGACGCAATCCCACTTTGGATCGGCTATAGATAGTATAGTAATTGTGGAGCAGCTACATATCAAGCACAGCATTAAGGTACTGTCTGGCGACCATTCGATGTTGTCGACATCTTCTTTCAACGGTCGGACACCGCCCTCAATAATTTTGAGCGTTGACGCGCTTCTGATAACCACCTTACCATTGTGAATACTTGAAATATAGCAACCATTGGGAGAGTACTTTAGATTTGCGCCATCCTTATGCTCCAGCTCTACAATATATTCACATACAAGGGACATAGTAGGCGGCAAGTTTGCGAATCTTTCATTTACTATTACAACACAACTGTGAAAATTAGCATTGCTCAGTTTGATTCGTTAAATATCGAATTAAAAATAACTTCAATTGTGTGCTAAATTCTATAAACTGAAACCATCGGTATAACAAAAAACTATCAATTAATCGTAAAATCGAATAAGTGATCAATATATGCGAAACAAAAAGTTTTCTTCTACTAGCGTTGAGGACACATATGAAACGTCGGAATATCGATGAATTTTTGAACGGAAACTATGTGCATCAAGATGGAAAAAATATGCTGAAGAGTTTTGCTAAAAAGACTTTATTTTTCAAAGCACAATATACACCCTAATATATGCAGCGGCAAATGGATGTATGTGGAGTGTTATGGTGTTTGATATTACAATACTGTACATTGTACTTTGATTGTTTGCTCATGTTTGGCACTAGCCATTTAGTTAATGCTACACATGTTTCCAGCACTCAGTGGTAGAAGTACCATGTAAATATGCATGCTTAATATTTTGTTTAACTACTCATTTGCTTTGTTTCTTTGTATGTAAATGCAGAGCCTAGCATATGACTTTTTGTACCAGTCTGAACTTAAGTTTGTTCATGTCAAGATCAATAAACTGTATGTACCTATAATCCAAGAAACCAGGAAACATAAAAGCAGAATATTACGCGTATACTACTATATCATTAATATTATTGCCTGTATTGGCAAGAGTGAATCTTGTCAACATCCTACAACTTATTCCACACGCATACAAGTCAAATTAGATTGTATAACCACAACTCCCTGAAAGAATTATATGCAAACAAATGTGGTAATACATAAATGGGTGACACAGCAGAACATATTAGATCCTGACAGTTCAGAACTTCATTACTTGTGTTCTGTGAAATTTGAGCTTATTTCTCTACTTGCATGTACATAACACTATTGTTTCCAGTAAGAATATATAGCTGTACTCTTTGATTGTGGTCAAGTTCTAGTCAGGTAGAAAAACAAACTTTTTTATTCATTGACCTTGTAAGGGTTCTAAAATCATGTTTTTTTATTCTAGGTATTTTTGTTTAGCTGTAGGTGGTTTAGGTTAAATGTCTTTAAAAGATACTTGATGCCTTTTTTTTAGCTGTGAAGGATTTTTTAAATTTCTAACCGAACTGAATTTTTTGTTTAGATTAGATGACATTTTTTTAAAAGCAGGAAAAAGTGTCAAATATCTCAAGAAATTGCCATTAAGCATTGACTACAGATCAGACAAAGTCATCATGATGATTTCTATGTGTTCTATCTTTATGCTCTTCATTGCTGTTCAGTCAAAGTTGAAAATTATTTTTATGATTCCTAGATTATCTTAATCTATATTTTTAAATTCAAAAAAGATAAATTACCTTTTCCATATTTTCTATATTCAACAGGTTTCAACTTTTAGAATATTCAAGTCTATGCTCAAAAATTCTATTTTACGTAGAGCTTGAACACTATAAAGAATAGTTTTCGTGCAATCTTTTTGAATTTTTAAAATTCTGTCAAACCACACCAGACTGATAAATTGGTAAGTTATTCTAATTTTACATATTCTAGACAATGTTTGGCTACTTCAGGACTGTATGCCTTTGTCAGGAACTAACTTGTATCATGAGTTAATTCCTTTTTTACTTGTAGCTGCAGATATTCCTTTTGAGAACATTCTTTATTTTATGGTAATCACATTCTCAAATTTGTCTAGTTACACAATAATTCTTGAATTGCTAATGTTGTGTTGGAGAAATGTTATCACTTCTCACAACACAGGTCAAGATATAATGTATAATTGAGTTGTTACTCTCTTACATTTTTTGCTTGTTTTGTTGTACATCACAACAGCCCTACATTTGGTTAACTTGAATAAAATACTCTCATATGCTGCAGTTGAATTTCAAGACACAATAAAATCTTTAAGAGCAACATAGAGACTTGTGCCAAATGCTTCAGCCATACAATACAGATCAACTACATGCACAATACTATATTCATCAGGATAACAGAAATTATAAAGTTAACAACTTAAGGTTCTCATTGCACTTTTTTCTAGTCTAAGTTTATCAATTTTCTTGCACTGTGATGGCAATGCAACCAACACATTGTAAATGCTGGATACAGGAACTTTGCTGTGAGTATAAAAAGTTAGGATACTGCATCTGATAAAGACTAAAATCAGTCAATTATGTTTATTTTAGATATGGTGAGTTATCATTCAACTTCAATAATAATTTATGGTGAGTCATTGCTGAGCTTAAACTATAAATTAGATTGATTTGAATTTTCAGTTCTGATCATGCAAGTAGCCTTAGCAGTCTTGAAAGTCAGTTGTATAAATGTACTATATATTATAATTGCTGTTCTGCTCTGTCTATGTCCAGTCTTTGTTTCGTTTTGTCTACAATTAGATCTTGAAACCAAATCTGTTGAATTATTTGCTGAAACTAATACAAAATAAGTAAAAAGCAAGAATTACAAAAGAGAAAGATTATCTTATATACTTGCCACAGTAACCGAAAGGGTTTGGTACATTCAACAACTTAATCATGTTTAAAGGACTTGATTGATTTTGAAATTGGTTCAAAAGTTCAAGAGCTTTTTCAAGCTTCTTAACAAAATATACATCTTTAACCAGATTGCAAACCTGTTTTCATTTTATTTTACTCTTTTCTAGAAGTCATCCAAGAAATATGATTATTGGCAACCCTATAAATGATACTTTTAGACTTCAAAAAATTGTCAGAACATTTGTGAATTGAACTCTAAATTGTTGCTCCAGGTTTATCCAATGCATCTTATTTATATCCCATGTGCTACTTTCTAAGAGTTTTGAAGTTGTAAGCATAAAGCTTTTATATGTAAGATAATGATTTACAAATGATTAATTGATGATGAAATTATAGCTCAATTGTTGTAATTGAAAATAAAAATAAAATCCATGGATGCTGCTGGTGGGTATCCAAAAACCGTATCCCAGAAAATCAATTAAAAAAATTCTAAAGCCCAACTTGATGACCCAGGATCTCTTCAACAAATTGTTTGAGATTGTAGCTAGCATATGCTCTTAAAATTGTGGTTCAAATTTATTTGCCGCATATAATATGACATTGTGCAGTGTAATGAAACTTTAACCAATCACATAAGATTAAAGCGCAGAACATTTAGTGTGAGATGCGCGTCATCCAGTGATTTTGCAATTTCTGTAATGTAATGTGCACTCGGACCCTTTCGTTTGAGTACTTGTGTTTATGCGTTATTTAATTTAAAAGATTTTTCAGTGAACTTGATGTTCCTCTTGACGTAATTCACCCATGTTGAATTTTAAGTAGCAGCTTTCATAGATTCACATGAAAAGTGATATAAATGCTCCATTTGATAACGAACAGCTTCACTCTATATTTAATATGGTTGCGTATAATGGTGCTGCATTTAAAATCTGTTTCTGTTGGATCGAGTCTAGCCGTCAAAGAGAGTCTTGCTGCCGTTGAAAATGATTGGCGAGTTGTTGTTGATGTTGGTGCGAATATTGGTACAAAAGTGGAATACAGGTTATAAATATAAAATTAGAACTACTGAAGACGTAAAAATTCTTAGGAAACGAACTACTAAAATAACCATTAACCAAATCTAGGATATAGAAGCAAATTCAAACTTAGAAGAAGTCTCAAATGCATGAAGATATATTAGATTTCATGTCTTAAATATAAATCTGGACATTGAAATTTAGCTTACCGATGCGTAATGAAATTCAATGTCTACTGCATTAGAATAAAATGTATCCAATATAATTTAAAATCTAGGTTGCGAAATCATTTATTTCCTTGGATTTATGAGCTTCATGATGGTGAAACGCACGAGATGGTTGTAGCCGATATAGTTAATGCTGCATTATCGTTGCCTCTTGTAAGTAGAGAGCGCTCCAAGTTGATACTACTGACCGTCGGGAACACGGCATCAAATGAACGAATGATTACTCCTCAAGATTTAGTGCAAGCGGGTTCTGAAGGCTTTGTACTTCGAATTTTGCGAATGGACGAGTTGGCAGTTATATCTTCAAATGGACAGCCCATGAATAATCAAACAGCAAGATCAAGAACTTTCAGAACTGAGTCCGATTCACTTAATGCAGGTGCTATCACTGGTGCATATGCTGCCTTAGAGCAGCTTGGATTTGGCTTTTTCCACCCTCTACAACCAATCACTCCAGCCATTCTACTTCCCCCAAAAAAAGAGGTTTGGGCCACAGGACTTAGTCATCGCCTATAAATTCATGGCAAATTTTACAAGTTTTTTTAGCTTTAGCTGAATCAAAGATTTACTTTTTTGGTATGCAGTAGATAAGATATTTTTTAAAACTCCTTTTCATGAACTAAGAAGTTAATTTTTAATTTTCAGCATTGTAAAAGATTCGTGGATTGGAATATTTCAAAAGTTATTGTAAAAAAACTTCTTTCCGCAGGCTATGCGCATAGAGTCTCCAAAATGGGCTTATCGTGGATTTCATGTGCATACCCAACATCCTCTAGAGCTCACTGATGTGTTGCAAGGGTTTGACATCAAGGTGGATACCAAAGAAGGTAGAAATTACTCATGGAGTATTTCGAGTGCACTCGAGTGGTTTACTTTTACAAAAATGAAGCCATCGAATTTTAATGACTCTGCTGCTCAACGAGTAGAGGTAATCTATAATCATTGTTTTACCATTATAGTATACAATGAACATCAGATTTAACTTATCAGTCTGGACCACCGAATGAATTCGCTATATTCGAAAATCTGAAGTTGGACAGTAAACAATGTGACTTTTTTGTGAATTTGTTATATCCGAAATTTATTACATGTATTTATCGGTCGTTCAAAAAATTGTTCAATTCAGATTTTGCTTCCTAGTAGTTTTCATTACTATACTGTAAAATCTTACAAAATTTTTTAGTTAAAAGTTTGAATTTGAAAAATTGAAAAAAGTTCGATAAAATTTAAACATTTTTGTACTAAAGCTCTTGATGCTATTATATTTTTGCACCTTCAAGTATATTTCTCTAAGATTCACTAAAATCCATGAAATAAATAAAATTCAGAGTAGGGATATTTTTATTAATTTTTTGTTGATTTAGAATCGTATTAGAATTGATTTAGAAATTGTTAATGATGATGTATCATGAATTGTCTACTAGGAGCATTTGAATTCCACTGCAACGTTTAATTCAAGTGAGAAATCGAATACAAAAGCGATAAATTTGAAAGAAGAGACTTGGGAAAGTATGCTAGCTGAAGTTGAATCTTTCTTTGAATGGTGCGCTGCAAATCGAGTTAATCGTATTGAATGGCTATTATTGTCCGATGTACATTGGAAAGAAAATATTTCAAATCTTCGACAGTACAGGTAAATGCATAAATGTTCATAATTTTTTATCGATCCCATAGCAATGTTTTGCATTTAGTTAAGACTAACAAATTATGGTCGAGCTTACAATACCACTGGGTCTTAAACAGTATTTGCTTATGTTGAAAAAATGTACCTTTGAGACTAAACAAATCTTGGAAGAAGAATAAGTTATGGGTCCTGAAAGGTTATAACAATATTTCATTAGTTGAAAGCACTGTATATGGTAGTTAAATTTAAATTTTGTCGATATTTAGCTGAAGATAAATTGTGTCCTTTCAAGTTATATTGCTTCAGGGAGCATGTGGGGATGTAAACTTCCTTACGCTGATTTGTGTACATGCGCACAATGTCATGTACATTTGAATATGTTTCCGACACAAATATTAACTGCGTCTACGCTATTTGTCCTAAAAAATTGACAAGATGGCCCTGCTAAAGATCTTCTTTATCTAACTTTCAGAAATAATTGTATAGAAATTTTTCGAATATTTCACAAAGACCCATATTGGCAGATAACATTATATATGTATATACGTATGTGCAAATATGCTTGCGCCTATATAAGATATTGGCAACTGCTTTATGTACTAGATGATACGTGAAGTGCTGTGTCATTGTTCTAGAACAATATTAATGTAGAAGTAGAGAGCTCTTCTTCTCTGTCATCAATAGTACTTATCCAGCGACAAGCGTTTGTGCAGACACATAGTTTTTAATTTTTTAGATTATCGAAAATTGTATCCCTGGCGCACAATTTTGGCCTGCTTGTGGGAGTAGACGTACCTATCGGCCTTCAACAGCAGCATGCGTGGTATATGGTCACCCCTTGGCAAAACGAATTGGAGCAGGAAAGGCTAATTAAAGAGCGTTGTACATGGGTTGCTGAAGCAGGATTTGATTTTATATCGACTGAAAGTGGACTTAGCGAGTTTACACACCCAGGAGATGAACTGATGCTTAAACTTATGAACACCTTTGCTATCCATGTGGTAAGTCATATCGAATATCAAGCTTTTGTGGAAGTCAACATTCAGGTCTTCGTATGAAAGGTTACTGCATTGAACATTTGAATTTACTAGTATAAAAATTGATTTCTATAAAGTCTTTAGAGAGTAATTCATCTGTGTGGGGGAGAGTTTGACATGTCTTAGATAAATATCCTATCAATTGCTTTTAACTTGATTTTAATATATCCTTGTTTTTTGTAATTTTAGAATGAGACACTTGGCCTGCCTGCTAGCATAAAAGTTCATGCCAGTCAAGGGCAAAAATGTTCACACTACTGCAACGTAATTCCTTCAAAGGATAATTTGCTTGCAAACAATTTGTCTCTTGATTCAAATTTGAATTCAAAATTAAACTTCAATTTTCTGCCTACTTATGCGTCTACATCGCTAGGAGTCATGCCACATACAGTGCAAGCATATGGATTGGATGATTTTACTGCAAATGTGTACGGAAACAGTGACTTTTCGGAAATGCGCGATTATATGTTTTATGAGGCAAAGCAAGGATTGCGATCAGTAAGTTTGTCCATTTTTTACCGATTTTTTAGTATTTCCACTGAAATGCGCACTAAAAGGAGTATATTTAACCCGATGTGTGCTATATTTATTGAGAAGTGATAAAAATAAAGAGTTGGCTAAATAATTTCAAGTATTGATAGCATAAGTATCTATATTTCATATTTTGACAAATACATAAATTTATAGCAACTATTATGATTTTAGATGTAATTCATTTTCCATGAGTAAGTTTTCCACTAATTGATATATTCTAATATTTAGAATTAACAGAGGAGTATGTTTAATCGATGTTAAGACTGCGAAGAGCATAAAGATATCAATATTTGACATTTTTTTCTATCTTTTAACGAGTCACTTTGCTTGTAAGATCAAATGTTCGAGTGCTATAAAATATATAAGATGTGTTAAATTAATTTGAATATTTTTATGAGGCCTGTTTTTAGAGGCATAATCTCATTTTTTATTATGAAAAGCTGCTGTTTTGTTTCGTTCATGTGACAGCATGTTCAGTAATAGCTATTATACTGGATCATGTAGTATATAGTCTGCTTAATTCTAAAGTGCAAAGTATAAAATTACTATTCAGCTGATTCAAATTTCTCGAAATATATGCTATAAGTTAAAATCTGTTAAAAGCAAACTTGTTACATCTGATATTTATTATATGTATATTGCAAAACTAGGCATAGAAAATGCAACATATTTGTAATAAATTTGGTTGGTTAAATGAGTATATATGACAGGTTGTATACTATGGAGAAACAGCCTATTGGGTGTCAGTTGACGTGGATGTTCCATTATTTTTGCCGATTTATGGAGAAAGACGTTTACACGATTTGAGATTAATTGCAAGTGAAGAGGTAAATTTGATTTGTATATTTCATATATTATCATTTTCTATTAGATATGATAAGTGCCATAAAGTCAATAATGGCTCACAAGAGATTTATAACCACTGTAAAAATTTGTTTTCATCCACATATACTAATCTTGAAAACTATTATTTTTGAAATGCATTCATTTTTGTTTTGTAGAATAAAAGAGGATTTAATATTAATGGACAAATGAATTTTGATTCGGGCTGGGAGTGGTCTTATTGGCTCAATGATGTCATTACTGCAAGGGCAGCGTGGGTAAGTCTATTGCGTATATGCAATGAAACCTCCTACCTTGGACACTTCATTGTTAATGCTCAAATGTCCAACTTAATATGCCTAGACGTACAAGACACTAAAAAAATTAAAAGTATTTATATTATTCCTTCTCCCATTATTATCTTTGAGATTCGTTGCGTAATAAACTACTGGACAAAATGTTTGCAGGATCCAAAATTAGAGGCTAAAACTGATAGCGAAGCAATGTACAAACTTATATTTCCTTTGTTCTCTAATGTTATTGGGGAACCTTTGGCGATGGTTGTTTCTGATTGGCTGGTGAGGTTGGCTACCACTCAGCATACTCTGCTTATTTTAGGCCAAATTCCTAATATTGATACGAATGAGAAATGTGCACATGAACCGCATAGTCTATTAACAGGTACGCCACCAATAAACGTATGTCGGTATGTTTTTTATATTTTAACTAATGTTATAAAATATTTTGGCTTTCAATATCGGGATTTTTCTAATTCATGTGTCGTTTAAATGCTGTATTTTTGAAATCCTGTTGCAACAAGTTATATAACAGAAATCTTAGAGGGTAATATTCCTTTATATCATTTGTTAGACATTAATCTTTTTCTGTATTAGGAATTGCTTATTTATCAGGATCAGACACGTGGTTTGATCTACCACGATTATTTGGAGTACATATGACCCAGCCTGATCGAATATTACCTACAGAATGGGACCACCCTTTGCATATATGTGTATCACCTCTTTTGAATGCCATGAAAGTTACTTTTTCAAGGTAATAAAAGTTGTAATTGAATAGTAAAATATGAATTCTTTTTATGTTACTTTTCCAAATAGTCCTATTCACACTAGTACTATGAAACGAGTATTGCACAAAAGCTGACGCACACATTTATAATGTTAAGTCATCAAATTCGAATTCAAAGAGTGTACTTACAGTTCACCTTCTACAGTTCCAATATATTCATGACTCATGTAGCATAAATAGCAAGTATCCAACAAATTTGGACTTGCTGAACGAAGTTACTTCGTTGTACGTTTTATATTGGTACTGACATTCTATGCATCAGTATCAAGACTTTTATGTTTTGAAATATGTATACTAACACTGGTATGCACATTTCTCTTAGATACAGTTGCCTAAATGGAATTCGCAAATATTTGCTAACCATTTTTCATACAAAAATTAAGACTTTGTCTTACTGTTTATGTTGAATTGTATTTTGGACGCCAGAAACAGTTTCGGTTATAGCAAATTTTTCCAGATCGAATTCGGCTGGATCAGTTTTAGTTCATGAAATCCTTTTTTACCCATTTAGAAAAGTATTCATCGAATAATCAAATTTCTTGTTTACCAACTGTTTTTGTTGGTATAGCTGCGAAATCATGCTTTCAGCGCTTATTTGATTTACTTTCCAGTAAAATTCGAATATGACGATATCTTTTTAAACGAATTTTCACCTGTAACAGATGAAAAAAATTTTTTGTATACCCAAGTTTAGCATCAGATTTTCGGATAAAATTAACTTTTTTGGAGACTACAAATTAATTCGTGTTTCACAAATTCATCGTATCTGTAGTTTCTTTTTTACATTTAACTTTTTGCCCTGCTCTGCAACTTTGGCACAGTTCAGAATTAAGAATGAATCATTGCCGAGAAAGAATTTATTTGTCATTTGAATCATCTCAGTACATTTGGGGGTGATGTGTAAGCAGCTTATGATAATTTGCCTTGAAAATTGTTTTTTTGTTCAGGTTTGCGGAGGAATTAGAAACGATTATGAAGGAGTATAATCATGAATATTTTGATATTAGTATTCTTGATGAATTTAAAGATTCTATAGATATGCTAGTTTTTAGAATATCTCAAGTTCATCTTATTTATCAAGCCCTCTCACCGAATACAGATGTTCAGCATTCGAAATCATTGGTAATTTTTGTTTGATACAAATATGATATTTTTACATTCAGATATATTTTCACTATAAAACTTGTAATCAATTTGCATATTTAAAATCTTGGGGAATTTGTGCTCAATTTTTTCTTATGTCTATGAAAATTCTAAGTATATCTTGTATGCAATAATATTAGAAATTTCATTTACAGTTTTTTCTATTCTAAATTTTGAACATTTTTAATTCGCTACATAAATATGGATGCATATCATTTATTTTGAAATTTTTCCATTATCAAATATATCTGTCGAATTGTACTTGTACAAAGTTCTATGTCAAATATTTTTGTTGATTTATTTATAGGTTTTTACAATATTTAAATGTGCGTACATAAGTTATATGTATATGTTGAAGTTATCTGATTAAGATACTTAATAGACAAAATATATATTTTCGTTGAACTGAACAAACTGATTTAAATGTTTATTGACCTATGAGCTGTTGAATATAATTAAGGTTAATTTTTCATTCGAATTCGGTGACTCGCTATTAAAGTTCGAATTGAAACAACATCTTCATCGTGCTTTTTTCTTCACTGGCCTTTCAAAAATAACCATTTTTCATAAGCAATACATTCATACATGTTCATATATTCGAGTAAATTCATTGTATACTACGAAAAGTATGTTTGAATATTTATTTTCTATTTTCAATGTAGTTGCTGCGTAGTCGAAAAGTTATTGAACGAGCATCCGTTATAGTGGCTAGGAGAGAAAAAAAGTATAGAGCCCCATTTTCCAGAATAGCCTCATGGAGAGAGTCAGGCCCCACATCATACAGGTAATATTGAAGAATGGCGCAAATTAAAAATTTTATATGAACCATTGTAAAAGAATTATAGATTTTCAATACTATATATATATATTATCAATGCAAGTGATGAAAGTTTAGTTAATACAATCCAAAGTAGATAAAAATCAATCTTCATGGTGGCAAATCATCAAATTCAAGTTGAAAATAGGTTCTACCAAAATAGTTTACAGTGCTACTACTCAGCATTGACAGTTCAGAATTCGATACATGCAAGTATTTTATATAGAATAGTTGTGTAAGTATCCATCATAATTTCTTTGAAAGGCTGTCCAAGGTTGAAATTTTAGTTTTAAATATCAGCAAATGACCTTTCATTTTACAATAGATGCATATATTTAATAAGCTACTTCCAAATAAGGATTAAAAAAATAAAAAGATCACTGTAGAAAGAGAATCTGAAAGGGCAGACACACACTTTGATGACTTTTCAGCTCATAATGAGTTCATTTTTGTTGAAAGCTCATATTAGAATAGTTTCTTTGAGGTTAAGAAGTTTAAATGTAAGGCCAAATGATCAAATATAGTGCAGTGGCATGTTCTGCGCTTATAACTAAATTTTGTGCAAAATATTTTGACAATGTCTTTCATTAAAAAAATTTGGTCAAGCTGAAAGGCTTACATATACTATTTGAATACTACCTATCTTGGTGGTACAAGTCATTCATTATATCATAAGGGATAAATAATGTTGAAATATACTAATCATGGTTTTCAGAAAATTCGAATAGAGCGCATATGTATTATGTTTGAAGAGAATATCGTAATTTTCTATTTTGAATGCTCTCGCTTGATGCTTAGGTACGGATACTTATGGTCCGTTCATAGTCTTTACTATTGGTGGCGTGATCAGGGGGTGGCAGAAGGAAATGTTGGTCCATGTTATTTGAATCGTATGGACCCTACTCAGGTGACCATTAGGCCATTTTAAATAGTTATGATCATCATAGTGATTTATAGTATGATGACATCTCTATTACTATTGTAAGAAAAATAAACAGTTGAAATTGGTGAAATTCGAAGAGAAAATAAAACTTACGGTTCACGGGATGCTGATGACGTGGCCACATGAGATTAATCTATTTAGATAGTTTTTTTGAAAACTTCAAGGTTAGGGTTTATGGTGAGGAATATTGTATGGCAACTGTCCCTGTAAAAGAAAAAATGAATCACACAATGAAGCGAGCTAGAAGATGGCTAACGTGCAAGTATATCGTAATTGATTTTTTTTCATTTAAGTTAGCCTGGGAAGTTCTTGATGAGAAGGCCAAAGTTTGCTAATAGGATAAATTCAAATTGAGCACTTTTTTCTTTAAATTTAGGGGAAGTGATTTGAACTACTAAAGAACTCGGTGAAACATCAAATTTACTGAGCAATCACAATATTTTTGTTAATGTGCTGTTATCAGGTGGCCTTTGGTTGGGGGAAAAATGCTTTTCAGACCCTTCGCATTGCTATTTGGTCCCTATTTCCATTCAATTCGGATCTATTTACAAACTGTCTAGCCCCACCTAAATCTGAATACCAATTCCCTTTCGATCTCCATCGTTATTCAAGAAGTATATATTCTTTATTTTTTGGGGAAAAAGAGTGAAGAAAAGAATATTTATGAGGGTAAAACCTCCCCCAAAATATACATGTGTCACAGTTTTGGGAAACAGCTAAGAGCCAAATTTACATCAGTGCGGGACCCAATTGTAATCAGGTGACATATTGAATTTATTTTTATTTAAGTGGTAACGCCTAATAATACTGGATATTTTCATTTACAGTGAAACCTGAAAAGTCGAACACCTCTTTGACCCGAATACCTGTCTGTTGAACAATTTTTTGAACTTACACTCCTTATTTAGTTCTAATGAACCTCTTTAACATGAACACATTCATATAAATTATATAAAAATCGTACAGATTTTTTTATATGCTAGGGTAGTTAGGTGAATCGTTTCATGTCTTTGGTGTTGTGAATTAGAACATTTGTTCCTAAACTCAATGAAGTAATTTGAACACAAGGCTTGCAGAGTTCCATTTCAGTCTTTCAATACGATCATTTTCTTGACGTACGTTACATACCTCAAGTGTTCCTCCGCACGGAGATGAAGAAATGTGATCTTAATGGAAAAACTTGACCTGCTGAAAGATAATGATGTTAAATTATTTTTTGTCGGATACGAGAAAAGTATGGTATCATTATTGCAACAGTTTCATGCAATAAAAATCAAAAACTTTCCCTGCTGAAAGCTACTGAATGCAATAAGCACCTTGAGCGGAAATTGTAAAGAGAAAGAAGTGCATTGGAACTGGATGAGAGACCATTTCATTGGTTCACTTTTGCAAGAGGAAGGAATATTCCCGTTACCGGTCCTGCTTTAAAAGAAACCTCTATAAAGATTGCTGGAGAGGTGGGGTTGGAAAATTTCAGAGCAGCTGTGGCTAACTAGAATCTTTTCAGAAAAGGCATACAGTATTACCTTTAAATCTTTATCTGGCGAAAGAACATTTATGGATTTGGTTGAGGTCAAATACTGGAAAAGTATAGTTTCTACAGTTTTAGAAAGATACGATTTACAAAATTTCTTCAATGTGACCTCATGATACTTTAAGAAGCAAGATGGGAACTACATGACCATCAAAATCAAGACAGGCTTCTTCTATAGATTATTTTATTAAAAATAATAAAGATTAATCAAAAGCGTTGTAGCCCTTACAGATATATGGATAAAAACATGTTTATGACTATTTGACACTCGTTACATACTGGAAATATTAATAATTGATGAAAACCTTGTTAACCCAAACACATGCTTTAACCAAACAGTTTGCCATTAGCAGGTTTCACTGTAAAGTAAATTTTGGATATGACGAATCAATTCAGTGGTCCCCATAGATTTGATTTATTCGAAGCTTAGTTTGTAATGATTTTCAATTTTTTAGCATTAATTGGCATTTACGTGAAGAGCCTGAATGTAGGGTATTTTAATCAGATTGCTATGTTCGAATTAAATATTTACCAATTAACCAGGAATCAAAGTAATTCATTAAAAATTTAACTTCAACTAAAGCAATATTCGAATTATAGAAAGTAAAACAATGTCAAGTATTCTATAATTCAATTTTCAATAATTTATATATATATATATATATATATATATTTGTTATTGACATTGTACGATGATCCTTTTAACGACCTGTAAGTATCTGTTCTATGAACTGTATAAGGAATGTGGACTGATCTGATTGAATCAACTGCATACTTGATGTGCTCATTATCTATTGAGTCAATATTTCTATTTTTCTATTTTTATGAAATTTTCAGCAGGCATTTATCATAGCTGTGGCTTAGGTTGAAGGTATAAAAAAACTATCGATAGCTATAGCGGGGCCTAATATTTGGTACATACGAAAGTAAATCATTTATATTATTGTATAGGCAAAGAAATTTTGCTCTGTGAATTTTTCTCTTAAAGTACGCAAAGTGACAGTATCAATTTACGTAAATTTTTGTCATACGTGTCGTTACAGTTTTACATTGATTTTTTGCTTCAGTAGCTTACATCGAATTAAAATTTTTCACGATTTGCTTATTTTATTTTCAATGATTATTTGAAGAAATGTGCTAATTTAATAAAGGTTACTATGTACCCAACACCATACAACTCTTTTCATTGATATTTAATTCTAAACATCAAGTTTCTATTTATTATTTCCTGTTAATATTTTGAAATTTTGGGAAACAACATTTTAAGAACAAACACAAATAAAAGCTTCATTATTTAGTTTATTTTTCTTGTCGTGTACATTTTTACCTTAGATTGCAAAGCATCCCTGTCCCAACAAAAGCAATTATCAACTTCTGTCAAATCTATATTAGTATTAACACATGTACTAGCACTGCTGAGAAAAATGTCACGAAAAATGCTATAGAACTTCAATATTTTGAATAAGTATGACAAAGTTACTGATACTGCAGAAAAAATGTACCTTGGATTTTACAACGTTCATAGTATAATGGATTGAAAATTTTTTTGCATAAATGCTACCCGACAAAAGTTAATCTATGATATTACGTAATCTAAGAATTCAAATAATTGGTTTTGAGCTTCTAGTCCAATGAAAAATACATTTAAATATTGGCGTAATCTTGATAAGAAAACAAAACATGGACCCAAAATGTTTGTAAATGTCAACTGAATTGTTGAGAACTGAGCCGGAAGTTATTTTGTCTTGATCGCTTACTCAACTCCTTAAATTAGCATGTAAATGAATATTTAGCTAAACTTACTGTATAATTCATGCCTGGCCTTAATTTTCCTTGGATTGTATTGCAGCTTAGTTTGTTCATAATGTGTGCACAGTCAACGAAGTAACCCTGGAAATATATTTAATATTGGGTATGGTAGAAATGAGTGGGTAAAATCTTTACAGCTATCAATTGAACATATTTTAATTTGCAATATCTGTCATCATAGAGAATTGCACGCTGCCGATATGATCATGATACTAGTGCAATAAAACATCAATAAGGCATTGAAGTATTTCACATCAAACTAGTGAAAAAAGGATTTATTGTTTCATTGGTTAAATTTTGTAGTTCAAGTAGTGTCAGGTATTAACAAATAAGATAAAGTGCCAAACAAATATCTATATGAAACTGTACTATGTGCTGAAAAAGGCTGAAATTAGTAAATATTAGTTGCTGTTTTATCGATTGAAAAGTAACTTATGCTACATTTATATGGCATGGTTTATGCAGAGAATTTTTACAAGCATCAACTACATTACATGAACCTATTGGCCTTGACAATTGTAGATAAATAAGTAGCAACTTAACTGTGCTAGGCATGAATAAAGTGTGCTACAGACTTTAACTGGTGGAAGCATAACTGAAAATCACAAATCCGATGTAAAACTTTTCAAATAAAAGGTCATAATACATCTTCAATAACTCCATTAATTGACTCATAAAGTCAACTGGCGTGAAAATCAAACCACATCCTTGCACTTCAGACACAGGTAACAATCAAGCCAAAATTATTACGTTCATTTTACTAAAATGTTACAGCATACTTGATAGGTTTGCTGGTTAATATTACTCTGTAAAATATAGTGTCTTATTATCAGACCAAGACTATTGCAAGAAAATCTAACAGACTAGTAGAGCCATTCATCGTTCCGCATGAATGCTGTGCCATTTATGGGAAAAAAATTATTAATTAGATATTTGAAAAGCATAGGAAAGCTAGCACAGCATAGCTTTTAATTCCCTAAATAACAACTTCAGCATCTTCAAGGACACTTCATGATTATAGCCTTTTGATTTTTATACAAATCACATTAAAATGGCCAGAATTAAGTACTTAAAATTCATTCTACAATAAATGTATTTATTTAAAGTTGTGCTGAGCCCAAATAAACTCAAATTATTAAGTTTAATAGTGCCCATATTGGAAATCATAAATGCCACACAATTTTTATTTAAAATCCAGAATGATTGTCAGAAATTCTAGATATAGTTAACTGAAATTTTCTGAACTAAATCTCAGAAATGGTCAATTTTACAAGTACGCATGCCACGCCTTATGATAGATGTATTTCAAAAGCTCAAATGCAACGAAGTTTTAAGGTAACATGCCTTCTAGGTACTTTTTGCCAGCTAACATTTTCATGCACTGAGAGTTATTTCTAGTGAAAGTTATGAATATACGTAGTTTTTTTCGATATTTATTTTTTACTTTCAGTCCAAAGTGGGCTAGGACTACATATTAACACATGCTCGCTCCCCAATTTCGATCAAAACATAATTTTTCAACAAGATCATTATGCAAATTTGATTTCTTCTCGGTATTTTCTAGCCCCTGCTACATGCTTTTTGAAGATACTGGAAAAACTTTCATTTCACTCATATACAATATCTTTAGCCTATCAGCCAAGGAAATCCATGCTTGTAAATAATCAAAATGGTCGGGCTTAAAAATTCTTTCATTTAAATATATCTCAGATATGGGACAAGCACAATTGAACAAATTTAAGATTACAGGCTTTGATTCATAGCCACTGAATATTACAATTCAAGAGCCTGCAATTGCAATTTTTATACCTCTTCTGATCTGACCCCAACCAATCAGCCTCCAATGCTTATCTACTCTTCTGGATAATGCAATTTTCTCTCCTTCCTCAGTGCACACTGGTTGGGTGAGCAAAATCTTTGCCAAGTCACCTTTAACAGCTAAAACTTTCCCACCTGATGCAGTGGAACCAATATTGACCATTAATATCTCTTGTTTTTGGAGTTTCTGAACTTTGGCTTGTTTACCCCCCTCTTGTGTCTTAACCCCTAGCAACCTTCTTAACAAATAAAACGATATTTCAACTTCAGAAAATACATCTGGAAGCTGGCCACGAAGGCCGAGGACTTGGCCAACTAGCCGGTCCGCACGAGTAAGAGTCGGATCGATTCGAGTACCTACCCCAATTAACCCACCTGGTACAGCGTACTGAAGGTCGTTTTGCTCTGCATAGAGACTTAAAATTTTGCTCATGATTGGTTCGCACTTTACACTTCCATCATTGCCTTTGGTTACAATACCAGGGCGCACCTCAATTTCATCCCCTAATCTGAGAATTCCCTGGAGAATAGAACCCCCAGCAACCCCTCCACGTAAGCCTGAAACTTCTTCGCCAGGTTTGTTGATGTCAAAGGAACGAATCACGATGAGTCGAGGAACGCTTGTGAAATCTCTAACAGGAATTGGTATGCGACAGCAAATATACTCACACACTACATCTATATTGTGACGTAAGACTGCGCTAATTGGTATAATCGGCGCATTGTCAGCAACTGTTCCTGCAACGAATTTCTTGATTTGTTCATACTGAATCATTGCCTGATCTTGCTTTACTAAATCTACTTTATTTTGGAGTATAATGATGTTCTGTAGTCGCATGATCTCAACAGCAGCTAAATGTTCGCTAGTTTGAGGCTGAGGGCAAGGCTCGTTCCCAGCAACTAACAGCATTGCGGCGTCCATAACTGCTGCGCCGTTTAACATGGTTGCCATGAGAATGTCGTGGCCTGGACAATCGACAAAACTGACGTGTCTTTTGAGGTGCCATTCTTTTCCATTTTCAGTGAAAACATCAGGGGTACCGCTTCCTCGAGAGCAAAAGTTACCTAAACCAGATCCGGCAGCTTGGTATAATTTAGCATTTGCATAACCGAGCTTGATTGTAATATTTCGTTCCAATTCGTTTTTGAAACGAACAGTTTGGACACCGGATATGGATTTGACAACAGTGGATTTTCCATGAGCCACATGTCCGATTGTGCCTATGTTAATTGTTGCCTGCCGACTAATTACTTCAGGAGTCAGTGGCGTTAATTTTGTTGCATCTAAGTTGGTTAGATCCTGCACAAAAAAGTTTAATATAATCAGTTTTACCACAGCTTGAACTATAAGTAACATGCTGAACTGACATGTCAGATCCATACACACCTGCTTGGCAAGATGATCTTGACGAATTGGCTCCCCTTTCTTTGGCTTTACTGTTGGTTCATGTACATCAAAATCTGTTTCCTGTTAGATTCAAAAGGTTTGCAGTGTGTCAGTAAATTTTCATCAAAGACTTGAGCAATGAAACTGATGATAGAGCTGGGTTTGAATATATAATATTTTATTTCGCAAAAATACTAATATATATGTACATATATGTATAGGCAATATCTTACCGGCCCAGAATAATCATCATTTTCACCAAATGTCACCCTTTTACTGGCAGTCATGGTATCATGCATGTCCTCATCATCCTGATCAGGATCTTCGATCTATATGTTATAGAAAATTTGACTTAACACTATATCTTTAAAACGAGCTTGAAGACGATCCAAATTTATCTGGTATAAAAATGCATCACCTCAAGTAAATTCTCAAATTCAGACATAACGCCGCAAAAATTCTTCTTGTAATCGGAATTTGGCGCGAAAAGAAATTGCCTACTTCACCAATCACTTTATTAAACCGCTTCTTATGGTTATAACTCCGCCGTTTCTATTGTAGAAGCAGACTAAGTTACGATATTTCTTTTTGTGAAATTTGGTCCTAGTGAATTTATTATTAATTGAACATTATTATATTCGATAATGTGCGGTTGGTTTTGCAAATTTCTAATGAGCATAAAAATCAGTTCTAGTTGATCACCAAATAGAGAAGCCGAGCTGTATATTTTCGGCCTAGATGAAAATTTTCGGCCAATCTGATACTGTTTAAGTAAATTATTAAAAAAGTTCATGGTAGACAACATAGACGAAAACAAATAAATCTTAAGGGCGACCATGGGCATGTAAGTAGATACCAGCTATAGCTTCATTTTAATAAATTTCCATTTCTATGAGATATTTTTCCCACGTGGTTCGATTTTGATATATTTATCTCAGCATCAAAGCTGGGAAAGTGGTAATTTTACTAGCGGGTCGGTACGCTGGTCGCAAAGCTATTGTTGTCAAAGCATATGATACTGGATCCGCCGATCGGAAATTCGCGCATGCTCTTGTTGCTGGAATATCAAAATGCCCTAAAAAAGTAACAAGGGCAATGTCTAAGAAGAAGGTGGCAAAGCGTTCAAGATGCCAAGCATTTCTTAAATATGTCAATGTCACTCATCTAATGCCTACCCGGTAAGTGGTTATTTCAGTTATATAATAATATACGCACCATTGTCTCTGAGTTTAGCACTAGAATTTATCTATCGAGCCGTCTCTGACATTGCAGGATCCTAATATTTTGCCTGAATTTGTGTACTTTGTCATTTATATTAATCTACCTTAAATCGCCATATCTCTTTACATACGAAATAAGAAATTCAATATATTGAAATAGTTTTGAAGAGAAAACTATATTTTTTATCTTTTTCCATCGCCACCTGGATATCTGTCAAATACTCTCGGATTTCTTCTCATATGATTGCAAAAAAGTAGATAATTATATCATGCCAGTTGGACTTCTACTATGGCATAATTATCATTCAACTAGCCACAAATGAGATAACTTGTAGACTTGTCTATAACCCCTTTGTTTAAAACATACTTCACGAAGTACTTTTTGGACTAATATGGTGATTTAAAAATTTCCTGTTTTCATCGTTTGAAATGCCTTGTGTCTTTTATACTTAATTCATAACAGCAAAGATTTACTTATAAGCTATTTTATGTGTGAAATTGGTAGTTAAGATAATCTTTAAATATGTTCTTCCATTTCGTAAACAAATCATTATATGTAGAGCTTTTTCTTCTTTCTTTAGAATTTTCTAATATTTATGCACTAAAATTGCAATATTTTTCATAAATATGCAAGCGAAAATATGGCTTTACTCTATCTCATGAAAAGTTTTTTGAAAATTTGTCGTAGATATACTGCGGATATTGATTTGAAGACGATAGTAGACGAGGCAGGTCTTCCTAAAAAAGAAACTAAAAAGGAAACCACACTTGCAGTAAGAAAGGTGTTTGATGACCGTTACTTGAACCAGGGTCAGACAAAATCCGAGAAAAAGGCAACAGGCAACAAGTACTTCTTCGCTAAGCTTCGTTTCTAAATCAAGTCTTTCTGTTTTCATTAACATGTCCTATGGTGACGATTGCCTTCAATTTTCGTTCTTTTCACTTTTTTTCCTTCATTAATACCCCCATCATTTCACAAAAGGTTGTCTAGAATAAAAAGACTATAACTTGTTAGCATTTAAATATTGCAGATATGGAATCTTCGAGAAATAATTGAAGTTTTATTTTATATTTAGGAAAATAGTATTCATTTGGGTGACTTTGTCATTAGGTTGATTTTTTTAAATACACAATTTGCAACAATAACTGTTGGAAAACTTATGCTGCTCATACTAAGTTTAATTTTTATGATTGGATGCATTTCTTTTTCCCTATCAAGTTGATCAAAATATTTTAAACTACTCTCATACAGTATCTTGTAGGTAGGTCTTCTTGTCGGTGCTTTGCACCACCTCTCATGATAGCAGTCCATGTTTTAAAAAAAATTTTCTTGGTGAAACAAAAACAATATTTCTTAGCAGAAAACTCATAGTTGCCAGGTGTCATCACCTGTCTGGTTTAAGGTAGTAATTTATTCTTTTGCAGTAGAAAATTATGCTAATTTTTGGCGATATTATTCGTTGAAATTGTACATAAAGACGCGATCTATGATAAAAAAAAGTGAAAAGGCTGGAAAGCCACACTTTTGTCCTTGCATTATCTATGTTTGCGACTAACTTGATTGATCTCTAACTTCTATTTATTGCGTCAGTGCAACCGGTGTATGAGGCCTAAGTCAGTCAGATTTGTACATCCATTGCACTCATTAAGAATGATCGAAAATTCTGGCTCAACCCCTTGTGTACCTGGTATCACTGCAAATTCTTTGTAATGTTCCTTTTCCAATGGGTCATTGGAATATGGTTCCTTTCCGGTCCCTTTGAATGATGTAGAAGCCTCAATGCCAGTTTCATCCATGGATTGGTTGTGACACAATCCTTAAAGTCATTAAAATTGGCGCTTAACCAAATTTTGCAAATTCCGACAGACATTTTAAATGTTAAGCTGCTAGGACAATGTTATTATCCACATCTAAATTAGAAACATGGCACAAAGACTATTGCCCACAAAACAATGCAAGCAAAAGTATCAAACAGTTTTATTTTCAATGCAAGGGCTGTGAAATCGAACAGATGCTGTCATTTTACGGTAAATTCTCAAACTTTTGTGCACCGCATTTTTCTATCAGCTTTTTCAACCCTGTCAGCTATTATGCACACCAATTAAAATGGAGTTTTCTCGGCTGTCAGGTTTGTACTGAACCCCATGAGCAAGACAGTATCAGAAATTGCACTCCTTAGCTTCAGCATCTAATGGAAGTATTTATCATATAATATTACATACAAAACATTGCAGGCACTTTACTCTTCTATAGTCTGCTTCTCAATAACTTTCCAGATTTTCAGCCTCCAAAGGATGTTTTATCTGGCCTTCAACAAAAGCAAATGCTGGTGCACAACAAAAGTGTATGCTGGTGCAGAGTAACCTTGATATAATGACACTTGTAAAACTAACACCTGCACTGTCATTCAACACCTAATTAGAAGTCTTAGTGAACAAATAAACCAATTATCCATCATCTCATACATTTCTGTATGCAAAACTGGTCTACTTGGTATCGTAAGTATCACAACCAGTCAAGAAACGAATAACTTTTATCTCTACATGCCATTGTAAATTCATTAGTATTAAAAATATGTACATTTTTAGCATGTGAGCATCATTTAAAAAATACATTTACATTTCATTGCTGTTGGTAGTGGAATTGTGCTGAGAACTATTCACAAAACTACCATTTATAGTATCATTGCCATCAAGTAAATGTTACCCAAAATTATAGCAGTACTTTGTCTTCTTTAATATTTTTGCAGTCAAGGTATTTGCAAATATAATGGCACATTCTGATGTTTTTCACTTCAAGAGATTTTTGATGTGCCCATGACTATTAAGTTTAATATCATTCATTTTGATACTAGCCACTACAAAGTTCATGTTGCTTACAAACCATGGCAGTTTACCTCAATTTTCTACCAAAACAGTATGTTAACGTTTTTTTTGTCTTCCTAGTGTAATTTCTTAGTATACTGATTCAATAAACAATTCAAATTTCTGTTTTGCTACTTTCTTGATTAAAATGGACTGTTTTCTTGATGTGATTAAATCCCTTGGTTCTCAAAACCAGCCAACACTTCATAACATATCTACACTGTTTAATGTAATCCAGGCCTTGTATGATTCCCTACTGCACTGTGATGCATTGGAAAAAAATTCACTTCTAAGGGACTGCAATGCATTTTTCAGTCATTGGCTTTTTCATATCAATACCAAAACATGATGTAGTACCTAATATTACAACACTTGTTTTGTGACAGAAGTATTAAAATATAAATATGTATTGGTTTTCCATAAAGTTGCTACTCTGTCTTTACTTAATCTATATTCTGGCTTTCTTCAACTCTTCTGCAGTTCAAATGGACAAGGACATCATTGTACAGTAGCAATTAAAACATACTGTACCTGTTTTTTGACAGGACTTTTTTGCTGCACCAAAAAAACTAGCTCTATAAATTGATCAAAGAGCTTTCATCATTCTGCTCTTCAACCAGTAATCTTGATGCTACCAGAACACTCTTCCCTGATTGCATTATTATTTTCTTATTACTAAGTGGTTCTTTTGAACAGCAACCATAAACAAATTTTTCTACTTTAGTCTTGAAAAGGTACATTGGATGACATTTTCCTATTAAACTGGTGCCTTAGACTCTATGCAAAGCATTATGAATGATGTTGGTCAGTTTATCTGATTGCTTTAACTCTATGTATAAAATAACTCAAATATATCTACTCACTTGTTCTAAAGACTGCCATGCCACTGAAATCATGAACTATTTCTATTAAGTTATTAGCATACTTTAATACATACATGTCCGCATGTACAGACTAGATTGATCTTACTTTTTACATTAACACTTCTCAGTCATTCATTCAAATAAGTAATTAATTCTATAAAAGGATTGTCAATCACTATATTTCATTACCTGTACTTATCTGAACATAGTTTAGGACATAATGCCACTGACATAATCAATTGTGTTATCTTTGTAGTTGTAATTTTTAGTCATAACATGAACTCATTTTTTACAGACTACTAGTTGAACATCAGTACATCTCTTGCACACCCATTCTTAATATATGACTGTGGTTCCAAGTTATGCAGTTAATTCACGAGTGGCTATATTGCAGACTATTTTTATTTTCTCTCTTTAGCTGGTATTGCTCTGTAATCTAAAAAGCATCCGCAGTTGCACCTTTGACTGCCATGAGTAGTGAAAACTAGAAAAGAACATGGTTTTGATAACTTCTTTCAATTTAAAGGATATTAGGTTAACCATGGCTACTCTTGGCCTATAGGCAAGTACAACTCTGCATTGCTGAAAGAGTTATGTTTAAGATAAATATTGATGTCTTTGTAAGCTTCTTGCTTACCTTGGTGTTTTTGCCATGCGTAATTTAGTGCTGTCATATTTTTTAAGCCAATCGGAAAAGACATTCAATTTTTGAATCAAATATTGAAAGAATTACTTATCGGAATTATTTACTTTTCGCCTAAATAAAATGACACCGAGTTGCTACGGAGTCGCACAATTATTTCTAATTATGTAGCTTGGATCATAACAATTCTATTTGAATCGTAGCCAAATTGAGAAAAATTGTTACAAAAATTCGACAATCATCAAATCTTCGCCGAATTAATATATAGTTGTTGAAAAATTTCTGTAATATCTTCTATTTGTTCGCATCTATCTGTTACTCGCATGTATTAATTGCAAGCCGTTTAAGAATCTGTCTACTTTGATGCGTAGAGTTCAATAATATCTGAATTTCAATTATCTCAAGATAAAATCAAGTTAAATATCAGGAAAAACTCCATTGAGATCTTTACCGCATTTCTTCCTCTTTAACAATCTTGACTGGCTCTACTTCTTAAATAGTTAGTTAGTTATGGCTTTGGTTGGTAAAAAGGTTTTACTAAAAGTAATATGCGTCGGAGATTCAGGTATTTCTGTCGATATCAGTCAATTCCACACGGCTAGAACACTGAGATCAATAGTGATATTCTAAAACCTGATTTGTTCTTGCAATATTGAAAAATATTTGTGCAATTCATTTTTTCAAAATATCTTTCTTTCCAGGTGTCGGAAAGACTGCATTGATGAATCAAGTGGTACATAAGAAATTCAGTACAACTTATAGAGCTACTATTGGTGCTGATTTCATGGAAAAAGAAGCAGTTGTTGATGTGTGTAATGAGCTCGCAATTTCCATTTTAAAAACAATTTTCATATTTGTGACATAATAAATATTTTATTAATTTTTCAACGTATGAATCAATCGAAACAAACTATTATTCAGCAATATTCGCATATTTTTAGTCAATATTTGAAACTTTCAATGAAGTTAGTTAGTTTTTTGAATTAAAAAAATCATTTTTTTCAATATTCCAGAAGTTTATTTAATTTATCGATTGCAAGCATTAGGCCTTATTTATTAATTTTTTGCCAATTATTCTTCTGTTTCCGTTTTTTCAATATTTTTTCTTACTTATTGCATAGATTTCACTCTCAACCATATTTTTTGCATAAATATGATTTCGCTTGCATCCATGACAATGCGCACAAATGCTACACATGTTTTGTCTTTTTATTCATCGCCCCTGTAAAATGTTTACGTTTTAAATATTAATCCCCTCCCATGCATACAGAAAACTTTGAATATTTAAAATAGATGCTTGTAAATTTTGCAGGGTCGAGAAGTCAGCGTTCAAATATGGGACACAGCTGGCCAAGAGCGATTTCAAAGCTTAGGCGTAGCTTTTTATCGAGGAGCCGATGCATGTATACTAGTTTATGATATTACCAATCCCAGGAGTTTTGAACAACTGGGTAGCTGGCGACAAGAGTTTCTATCTCAAGCAAATCCTCCGAACCCACAAACATTTCCATTTGTTTGTATAGGAAATAAGGTAACAATTGATTTGAAAAAACTTCAAATATGAACAAATTTTATATTGATTTTGATATTCTAAGTATTCCTCCTGAGACATCATAGTCACCAATATTAATTTCGATCCGTGTAAAAATAAATTGCAGGTCAGGTCATAGTAGGTAAGCTTGACCTGATTTGTTTATACTTCAAGGGCCAAGCAATGATTAAAAGCACTCTTTTTGTATGTTGATGATTTTGAATTGAACAGTAAGAGAAAAAATTGATTATTTTCAAAATATGAACTACAGTGAACTTACTTTAATTTTCTTAAAATATGATACTTTGAAAGTTGACAATTGATGTTAAGATAAAGTGGCATTTAAAAATTTACTGTTCTGCCAGTTTGCTGGAATAATTGCTTAAATCTAAATTATCTTTCACAAATGTTGCTTATTTTCTATGCAACATTGAAGACATAAGGAGTTACCTTCTCTATGACAGAAACATTTAATTATAGTACATTCCCCAAACTCTGAAATTCATTTTGGACTAGAGGTATACATTAAGGTAACTTGATTTGAATTTGTAATCTTTCACTGAAAATTGCACGAAAAATATTTCCAAATAAGATTAAATATATAAGTTGAGTGCTCTCCTATCTTGACACCGGAAAATTATCACAAACAAAAGTTCAGACTAAATTTTGAAAATAGTTATTTGGAAAGAATAGTTTCTTGTTTGTATTTCCATAACTCTGATCTTTCAGTTGAGACATAATTTGGGGTCAACTTTTTATAAATTTGAAAACTCTGAAAGAAGCTGTTTAGAAGAGGTATTACTGAAAATTTATAATAATTCAAGCTGTTCATAAAATTCATTGATCGATTCGGAATGCAACTTGATTTAAATTTTTGCGCCTTTTCTCTGCTCTTTCCAACATTTGTGTCCTGCATTCTTAACCGTGAACTATGCAACATGAATGCTCTATGATACAATAGTTAAAAATATAATATTAATATTTTTTAATCTTTGGAATAAATCGTATAAGGCACAATACTAATAAATATGGACTTCATCATTTGTCCTTTAAGTACTACTCTCTCTGTATTGTAAAAGACCTCTGAATTGGTGTGCATGCAGGAATTACCATTGAATCATCTTGTATCTCCCCCAAAATAATATGCAAGCGAGTATGCATGGAGGGGTTGTAGATATACTTAAGTTTAGTTCTTCTAAGTTAACAATTTTTTAGTGGACGAGTAGTCTACATTCATTTTTTTCCACACCACTTTTGCATCTTTTCCATATTGATTTAGCAGTTACTATGAACTGAATGATGAATATTTGGAGTGAACATTTTCTCTTGCATAGACATCATCTCCTAAAGCTAACATCCTTTCCTGAAATAATGTTTTTCTTGAATAGTATTATCATGTCACCAATTAGCCAATAGATCGCATGTAAACTTAAATTGTGCTCAAACAGCTGGATCGTAGTGACGAGCGACGTGTTTCTCCCGCGGTAGCTCAAGAATGGTGTCAAAATAGTTGTCCAACTGTGAGTAACATTCGCATGACGTTTGTTCTAATTTTGCTTCTTGATTTGTTATGTTAGCATACAAATTATGAAGTAACAGCCTGAATAGTATTGATATGCTGCAATTCCATGAAACTAATATGATCCTTTATGCTCTGATTTGATCTAGTTTTGAATATCGGTTATTGGCATTATAGCATAACAAGATAACATGCATTGACTTGCACAGTTATTCCCTTATGCGATTGAATTCTATTGCTGTAATTAATGAAATATTATCATCAATAGGTCAATTATTATTCTTTGAAACTTTTAAATCACATCTGTATATTATTTTTTTAATTGTAATCGCACATGCATCTTTTTTTCTAACGACTTTTCGAATAAAAAAGAGTACTATTTTTTCTGGTAAACATTTAGATAGTATACATATGATAGTAACAGGATGAAAAAGGGTAGTTTTGTTCGTTTCTTGATTTGATTGGTATGGTAGCATTGAATCTGATCTCTTTTTTCTTTTTTTCAGCCTTGTCCCTTTTTTGAAACTAGTGCAAAGGAAGGCATATCAGTTGAAGAAGCCTTTATGGAGGTTATTCGTATGGCCCTTAAAAGTAGTGCAGAAGCAGGTAAACATATATGTATAAATACATATTGGCATATTTTGTAACTGTTCAAGCATGACTTTTTGAAAATCTTCATCCCTTAACTGTAGAAGTTTATATTTCTGTTTTCACTTTTTTTTGCCCTCTTTTTTTGCTAAAATGAATGGTTCACGTGTACAAATGAAAGGTTGCTATGTTTGAAAATGCAATTGATGATTATAAAAAATCTCTATGGAAATATAATATAACGTAACAGACTCTTAGATTGATAAATAACAGAATAATATTTTTTTACCATTGGATGATACAATCATTGGTGCAGTAATTTCATAATCCTTCGGATTGCAAGTATAGAGCATGAAACGTAACAGCGGCACTATATGATTCGCTGAATAAATAAGAGCAATTTTCACAATTGATCGCATCGAATAGAAAACTTATGTTAATTAGTTTTATCCTTTGGTGCGTTGCAGCTCCAAACGCATTCATGCCGGATATGGTCAATCTTACACATCAAGAGGTATTTATTTAAAAAATTAAATTATTATACAGTAAACTTCGGGTGTAACGAATTTGTCGGGAAAAATATAGATTTGTTTAAGGCGAATTCGTTACATCCAAGTTTATTCTAAGAAAGTTTTATCAACCTCTAATGATATAATTGGAAGGCAGAATTGAATTAAGCCAATGGAATAACTGCGTAAATGTGCAAAATGGCTTTATTATTTCATTCCGGAAAATTGACTTGATGATGTTTAGTGGTTATTTTATAGAATCAAAATCAACCGCAACCTGTATGCTTATAAATGAAGTTGATAGTTTTAAATTTTGTTGGTTTCATCATATTAAAATTTATAAATTTCATTTTTTTTAATGCTTCCAGCTCCTTTCAGCACAGCTTGTACATAGAACAATTTCATGTTACCCCTTCATCCGCACTCCATAAATTGTATGCATCACTTTTCCATCGAATTTGGTTGAAATTTTAGCACTTAGCATACTCTTTCTGATCATTTTCTAGTCGAAAATAGGCATTAATAATTACCCTAAACAAGTTGATCATAAATGATATGTGTGCAGTTTGATTGGTCGAATGAAAAAGAACAATTTCATACATTGATCACTTCAATTTTTATCTTTTTTATACTTTTTCCTTGCAGCGTTACAGGCGCCAAAAAAATCGGGATGATTCAGCATGCTGTTAGTCGACGTTTACATCAAATCAGAATATAACTTACATACATAGAATGAATTGAAATTTTTTGTTGGCTAAAAGTGGTCATGCACAAATCTTATTGAGAAATTCTTTATGCAGACACTTAAAGAAAAAAGGCAAAGATGTAGGATGTAAATGTACAAACTACCCTATCCATGTTAACCATACCTAAAGAGAACTATTTGACTCATTAAGAAGAATTTAATATCTAGGTAATTCATATCATGTTTTAGTTATGATGTAATTTTCTTAGTTGTAATTCTGATAACGAAAAGTAACGAGATTAAGCAACTGTGCCTTAATTGACTCATTGACAAAAAATCATCATATCAAAATTTATCTGAACACCAAAGGTCGTAGGAAAACTAGGTGAAGGCAGGTTAATGTGATGATACTTGAAATTGAAATTCTGCATTCAGTAGCCGCAAGCACTATTTTTGATGGTATTGATTTATTACATGGTCAATATGAAATTTGAGGCTGCACAATGCAAGTATTAATAGTGAGAAATGTTTGATCTTTGTTTACGATTCTAACCGGCAGACCTCAAATTTGTGCCCTCACCCCTTCCTAATGGTTTGGATTGATAATTGAAAATCTTAGCTGTAATCTTCATGACCCATGGCTAGCTCATGAAGTTTATTACAGTTTTATCGGATTCTAAAGCACTTTTTATCTTCAAGGCTTTGTATGTTCAGAAATTGGTTTGTTTTCTTGATGTCTTGAAGATTACTACGAAAAATTTAAAAAGTATTCCTTATGCACACTAAATTGGTGAAATCAAATGATTGTAGGCTTATGCAGACTTTGTGTCTAGTCTGATACAAGACTTACAGAATCTGACTAGTTGAACTGAAATTGACTAAGTGGAATTTCTTTTTCTTCCTAATTTGTAGGCAAGTATCACAGATGCTTCACACAAGCTAGCATTGAAAAATAATGAAATACTGACTTTTTTTGTCCTCCAGTTGGTTTGGGACATTTCTAATGGTAATAATCTAGCATCATATAAATGCAATCAAAAATATGATATTTACAATAAAATTGGTACTTGCAAACAGATTACTTTCACCAATGCAGTAATTAGCAGTAGCCATTGCTATTAAGTTTTATATAGAGTTTCAACACTCATAAGGTATGAACCGTGATGGGTACATATAGGAAAAGTTTTGGAATCATGCACTTTTTATTATCTAGCATTCTGTAACAAACTCACAAAAATATACTCTTTGATGCTTCCTAGTATGTTTTGGGATCTTTTACAAGCCACCTTTAGTTTTTCTCAAGCAGTTTTTGAAGTTGCAGTAGTTTCAGGACATTAAAACTAGCTACTAGTTGTTTAAACTTGTAGGGAGCAGCATTGTTATAGCTCAATCCTTCCTTATTTACATTCTGTAACTGATATTTTTTTGCAAAACACCTTCTTTCTATACTTCTTCTTACAGCATTTAACAGAGCTTCAAAAACCTTCAAACATCTTCCCATCTCTAGTGTCAGCAAACCCATTAATGAAACATAAGTAACTCCCGCTCCTTCCCAAAATTGTCATCTAATTTTGCCTACTCTGCAGTATATTTAGTATCCAACATATATTCCACTTCCTAGAATTAATGTGATGATTATGAGTAAGTGCCAATAAATCAAGACCAAATGCTTAGTTTATGTAATACAAACAGACATTTGAGCATAAATCATACAATATATATTACTGCATTGCTAGAAGTGAACTCTAGCAACGCAAGACAGACAATTATTCAATCTTATGATGGACCAGTAGTAATTGCGCTGTGGCACTATTCCATTGGCTAAAGTGAGAACATGATGTCAGCAGTCAGAATTCTTAAACTGAGAACAGAAACAATGACGCAGCTAACATAGTTATAAGATTAACCGTTAACCGGTTAATTCCTAACAGTTTACTTGTACCAGAAAGAAGTTTGTATTTACATACTTCTTGAATATTAGTCATACTCAGTGTAAACCCCTGGTTGAGTAGCATTCGATTAACAATATTTGATAAGAATTTTATCAATAAGATTAAGAAATACATTTTTTTGGCTATACTGTTAAAATCTAAAAAAATAATCTCAAGAATGTAATTGATTAACCTTGGGACATTGTTTATTTTTCTTTGCAGACCATTGGTATGAAATCTAATTTTAAGACAACACATTACTAAAGGGCAAAAAGGTAAAAACTCCTTCCATAAATTCTTGCTTAAAGGAAACAGCACACTACTTGAAAAAGATTAAAAGGCATAGGCAAAGCTGGCATTGCTACAAGTCATGTGCGGACCTCTTTTTTTTAGGCAATAATCTGAATTAGTACCTAAAAGTACCTAAAATGAGATTTCCAAAATACTTGAAGTGTATAATGAAGTTTCTATTTTATTTTTTTTGGTTATGCAAAGGCCAATTTTCCTTCAAGATATCTCAGAGGTGTACACCTACACTAAAGCTAATGGTAGGGTATTTGGGTTGAAATGACAAGCTGCGTTCAGTCTGCAGGCAAATTTGAGCATGTGCAATGCTGTTTTTGCATAGAACTTGACAAAGAGGAAAAGCCTGGTCTAAAGAGAAAAACAACCAGCAACTTGATGGCTTGGAGCATACCTTTTCAATCCAACAACATTGTGCCATGCCTCAGCAACATGCTTAGAAGTCCATAGAGTACAAGCAACTGAACAGCAAAAAGCTCATGAAGAGTTCTTCAGCCATAGTCAAGAGGTATTTTGTAACGTTGAAAAATCATTTTGTTTCAGAATCAATTGGAGATTGTGTAATCATGTTCAACATTGACAACAAAATCTTGGAAGGAATTATTGAGAATGTGATATTCTTCTTGAACAACAAAAAAAGTTACAGTAAAAAAGTGCCATCTGAAAATGCTACTGCTTTTGCAAAATTAAAGAATGGTAGCAGAAAGCAGCCAAGGCAAGGAATAGCACAATGTCTATCTTTCAGCTGAAGACATTGGGATAATGATGATGATAATGTGGTTGATTTGTATAAAGTCACCATCCCCAAGACCAAGACAAAACTGTTTAGTTTTAATCATTTGCTACATTACTAATGTGTTAGGAATCAACTCCCTTAGGGATTAATTCTATTTTTATAGCTGCGGTCAGTATTGATTTATGATGTTCCAAGTAAATTGGCTGTATAGATTCTAGTAGGGTTATATATTTTGTTGCGTTGATCAAGTTAGCTCACTTTTATCAACAAAATTAGTGCATGATAAATATACATATTTCTGCGACAGTTTTCTATGTTCTGTTGTGTTTCATGTTTCTAACATAATGGCAAAGCATTCAGGAGGCTGGTAACATTGTGGCAGCCACTCATAAAGTAATGTCATCTCTTTGACTGAGAACTTGTATAGATATAGTGGTGGAAAGGTTAATTTGCATGGCATGCACTGTTAGCGCACAAAGAGTTGCCAATGATTTGAGGTGCTGCTGCATGTCATTCCCAATTGCTGCTTCTGTTACTCAGCCAAGTGCCTTGCACCTTGATGTTTACTTTAGTGTTTCCTGTCTCATTGTATTCTTAACTTCCATTTGCTTGCAAAGCTGATACTCATCTGGTGATGTGCAAAACATGACTGGCAGTGTTCAAGGTGCCCGACCCATTAGCCAATTGAAGTTTTGCTAAAATTAATTTGCTAGTAGTGTGGAGTACATCAATTGGAACTTGTGATAAAATTCATCATGAATTGCGGCATTATGGAGTATTCTTAGATGCTGTGCAAGCTTTCATTTTGCATCTTGGCCACCAGCAGGATCTGATTTCACAGATTCTCTTTTTAGTGTGCTTGTTTTTCCGTTTTCTGTACATATTTCATGATTTACTATCGTTTTGTTTAGTTACGAGGATAGATTCGCCAACAAAGTGCTTCAAATTGTGGCCTAATTTGGACTAGAGAAAATTTTTTGACAAGCCTACATCAAGTTAATTTAGGTAGTTCGAATAATCGCCTAAAATAAGGAACCTGATAATGTATTGAAATTCAATAATATTATGATTGGCACGAGCTATGGGTTCAAACGAATTTTGCTGTTGCGCTTCTTCTACCTTGAATAATGCCAAGTGTGATCACGGTCGGCCTCCTTGTGATTGGCTCTGAAATACTCTCGGGCAGAGTAACTGACGAAAATTCGCTCTGGCTTGCTGCGGAGCTTCGTCGTTGTGGCGCTACACTGCACAGAATATTAACTGTCCCAGACAGCATAGAAGCGATTGTGGAATGCGTTAAATTTCTATCAGCTACAAGTCATTTCGTTATTACGACAGGGGGCATAGGTAAAGTGTACTTATGAAGTGGAGCTACCTTTGATTGACTTTAAGTTTGGAGCTTTTTATCAACAGGCCCTACTCACGATGACGTCACTTTTGAGAGCATCGCGAGAGCATTTGATTGCGATCTTGAAATTCGGCACGAAATCATCGATGTTCTAAAGAAGTTAGGAGGGTGTACTGATGATCATTCTAATGCTGGATTCTTGAAGCTTGCTTCAGTTCCTAGCAAGTCAATTTTAATATACGGGAATAGCGACATTGCATATCCTATCACGAGAGTGGAAAATGTTTTTATCTTGCCTGGCATGCCTTCTTTAATGAAAAAGCAGTTCGATGTTATTCGATCATCTTTTTCTGGACCATATCGATATTACAGTGCATATCGCGCTAACTTACCAGAGAATAGTCTTCTCCATATTTTTGACGTACTGGTCGTAAATCATCCTTCTGTCGATATCGGCGTTTACCCACAAGAAAGCTCTGGCAATGCCGAAACAGTTATTAGTTTCGAATCGTACTCAAAAACTGATATTCAACGTGCCGAAGCACATTTAGTGAAGCTAATTAGTACGGAAACTTGCATTAAACAATGCGAAGAATTACTCTATGTAGATGAGATTCCCCCAAAATCGAGATTGAAACTAAGTAAACTTTGATGAAAAATTATAGTATTTAATATCATAATTCGGCATACTTTAAAATATTACAATTTGGCGCAATAATATTGATAGAAAAAAGAGTGCACTTTAAATAGATTTGATGAAACTATTTAGTAAATTCTCAGTTCTTGAACAGTTGCATGAGATAATCAATGACTTTCATTCCACCCATTTTACTTTTATATTCTGAATAAGACTTACAAAGTTTCAAGCCGCATTTTTGACCAAATATAATCTCAACCCAGCGACAACTCAGTCATAGTAAAATACCATTTTTTAATTTGATGAGAAACCTTGCGCAAGAGTAGATGTAGTATAAATAACAAATATATTAAAATTATTAGATATTTCTGTAGCTAATATTCATTTCTATGACGCCGGTACCAACTTCCCCCTTCAAAGTCACAAGTTTCACTTGGAAAAAATTCAAGGGGGGCCCCCTCTTCATAGTCCCAACCAAATCTTACTCCCAATTCTTTAACTACCATGTATATACCCTCTAACCCACACCTACCCATTTTCGCCCTCAAATCAGGTTGGGTATTTAAGACCTGGTATAAAATTTTAAAAATATGGGCCCGAATGGGCGAAATACCCACCCTTGGGGGATATAACTCAGTCAATTCGAGGTACTCCTTGGTTAGGGATAGCTGTCGTTGGGCCAGTTTCTTTCCTTTTAGAGTGGCCATAGAAGGTATAGATAGGTCAAATAAGGCTGGATCTTCTAGCAATGCTTCACTAGACATGACACCATCAGCGCCGGTCTGCTCTAAACAATTTTGTACATCAGCAAAAGTTTCAATTCCTCCATTGGCTATCACTGGAATTTTTAGGGTATTTTTGATCTATTATTGATAAAAAAAATTCAGGTATGTTTTTAATTTAAGATATTGTGATTAAAACCATGGAAAATAAAAAAGGTATAGCATTGTCTAATTCAACAAGTCAATCACAACGAAAGAAAATTTATATATAAAAAAGTTTAAGGTGCATTATTACTTCCTGACCACTCTAAGTCGAGAGTTCCGAAAACTGCATCTGTACATACTTGTTGATATGCAGGTTAGCCACGCTGACATCAGAAATATTATCCCAAATGAATGGGCATAAAAAATTGTAATTTTTTGAAAAAGAAGTGTATTTGGTGCTTTTCTTGTGGCTCTCTTCGTTCGTACTGGACATAATTATGGGAAGATGGAAGATGTACTGCAATCCACGCTGAGTAAAACTTCAATGTAATTTAAAACTTTTACTTTATAAATACATAAGTGAAAAATGAATGACAACTCTAGTAATAGTATAAGTCGTCATAAAATGCATATTAGGAGGTATAAACAAGAAAAACAGCAGGTATACTGTTTAGATAATATTTTGTACTCTAAGACATTTTTTTGCCTCTATAATTATATAGATTTCTTGCTAGAAAAATTCTGAATAGGCATGACATTCTCTTAGCCAATCACATTACTTACCTCTTTAATGATTGACCAATCAGCAGCACCGTTATTTGTTTTCGCCGCATTTAAAGTTCTCCCATGGACTGTGATCATCTGCGCACCAGCCGCTTCTAATTTTAATGCCAAAGTAATTGTGTCTTCTCGATTTTCTAGACAGCGAATCTTGGCTGTCACTGGACAGGCAAGTTTACAGGCCATGGCTCCAACCAACTCAGCACATAAATCACTATTTTGAAGCAAATATGCTCCATAATTTCCTCTTTTTGCTATCTATATTGAACAATAGAAACAGCTAATAGTACTAATACCAAAAACAGTATCATTTTACTCGATACCAGCCTAATCACTGAGAGCTATAAGTAAATTCCTAGATTATACTTACAAAAAAGGAAGTGACTAACTAGTTCGGTGCATTAAAAAAATATTGCAGTAATACTAGAGTCATACGTAGAGAAAAAATATTGATACGCTTTCATAAATGTAGAGTAGAATTAAAGTACAGAAAGCAGGATGATAGTAGAGATATGAACAAGGTTCGAGCACTTTCAAATAATGATAAATAAATCATGAATTGAAACTTCAACGTATTTAGAGTTTTTCCTACCTGTTGAGGGCAGCCTAAATTAAGATCACAAGCATCAACTTCTTGATCGATGTACTTCGCAGCATCCACAAGCACCTTTGGGTCATTTCCGCAAAACTGAGCTTCGATAATGATAAATATTAAGAGCAGAATACATATCATTAAAGTATTTCAATTATATTTACAAGAGTATAAAACCTATAAGCGGGCGTGCACTGCTTGAATCTGTACCGTTTTCCGGGGTCTGGTCGCCATCAAAGTATTGGAATCTGCAAATGCATAGTATTCTCAAATTTTATCGATGGAATTGGAATTGAAAATTAAATTATAATCCAACCTAAACTTTGCTGCTTGTGGCTGAGCGAAATGGCGTGCATGTATCATTTGCGAGAATGTCAGATCACATCCATGCTTTCTGCACTGAATATTCTTAGCTTACTTAGCATTCAAAATCAGTTCAAAAAATAAAGTAATATCGTAAAGACAAGAATAGCAAGTATGAACAGAATCACCAAATTTGTCAGCGTTACGTTGCAAATTCAAATGGTACCAGCAAAGATATAATGAATGACTTATATAATATGCTCTATGAATAAAAATTTTAGTTGAAAATTGAAAAAAATACCAACAGACGAAAGGCTTTATCGCTCTGTTCAACCATTGGTGCAGCAACATATTTAGGAGATCCAATGACTTCGAAGAAGGGTTGCTTTGTTGAGATTGAAGAATAGGGAGTATTCGATATCAGTGCGGAAAAGCACTTCGCAGAACTCACGAATTTTATAGTCGTCATCAATAAACGCGTGCTTGATGCTCGTTCTTTACGCATCTGTGTTTCTTGGAATTTGAAATTTATTTTTGAATATTTATGTGCGAGTGTTTCAAATGCAATAGTCACCCCTCGTTTTACTATTTAAGAAACTTCTGTGATCTCAACCGTAAAAAGCTTTGAATCGATTTGAAATGCCAGCGATTTTGGGATTTGACCGAGATCTTGCTCGGGACGCTATCATTGCTCTGTGTACTTTTTCACAAAATGAATTTGAACCAAGAACTACTATGTAACAGGTATTAATCGATTATAAATTCTAGATTGATAAGAACATAATTGCTCCAAATCTTATGTGATATAAAATTAGAAAAACTTCCCTTTAGTAATCTTGGTATTACATATATATTAAACAAACTAGCACAAATGTCATAAATCAATACTACCAGCATGCTACAATGGAATTTTATATTAAAGACCATCTAGTCTATTGTGTGGTGCATACACTCTTTTGCTTCTCATCAAATAAAAACTCCAAAGGTCAGATATGAAATTGATTCCTAAAAGAGCAATCTTATTAAGGCCCAAAACTGTGAAATCCTAATAAGAAAATTAAAGTTTTAGTGATAATGTCTGACCCATCAGAGAAGAAAAAAATGGTAAAAAGCTATAACTACAGAGCAATATAGCTGAATCAACATTACTACAGTTGATCCAATGGCAATGTGATTGATGTGATAGCTCTGAAAAGGCGATAATCATGCAGTGCCCACTTTCAAAGTCCATGCGGATTAATTTCAGAAAATATGTTTCCAATTTTTTCCTAGGAAAATTTTGTAATTTTCGGGCCCTAAAATGCTATCAATTTTTGTAGTAATTGCATATTTTATTATTTTACCAAAGAGTGGATCTTCAATTGGGCACCAATGAAGGCAAAATTCAATGCCAAAAGCCATCACTATATATTCATATGCAGATCAAATTACAGATAAGACTTTCTTCCGTAAAAAATGCAGATTGCAAATACTCCATAGATGCCGAACAAAAAACCCAAAATTCATGAAAAAACGTAATTAATATGCGCCCTTTACTCGTAATTACTTATAATATTAGTGAAAGAGTAGATCATGATTCATATTTGAACTGTTAAATTCGAAGTAAAAAAATCGAATATCCCCGAGAACGATTTTAAAATATATATAGTGGTCTATTAACATGCCAACGAAGTTCAATATCGCAGCATCCATAACACTATTAAAGAGATTCTACAGTCCTAGGTTTTAGTTTGCCAAGCGGAATCCTGTTTCTTGTAGGTAGCGGTCGTTTGTTTTGAATATTTTCTTAAATATTCCATTCTCGGAATCGTGTTCTGAATTTATTTCGACCTAATTTCGAAACTGCCTAACCTGGCCGCTGGATTGATACCTCTTCTTTTGACCCCAAATATAACTTCTCTGTCACGGTGATTATTGTAATAAGTTAGTTATTGATAGAAAAGTGCGATTTGTGTCTGAGTATGAGTCTCGCTGCAGTGTCACAGTTGGATAGCATACATCATTTAGTTTTGTTCCAT
This sequence comes from Vaucheria bursata, assembly GCA_032358265.1. NCBI lineage: Eukaryota > Xanthophyceae > Vaucheriales > Vaucheriaceae > Vaucheria > Vaucheria bursata. Next base: position 19,716 of record JAULBW010003427.1, on the reverse strand, counting down.
TGAAAATTACACTGAACTATTCATACTACGGCATTTATGACACACAATCTTATTGTAAATATAAAAAATGATTTTGCTCTGGCTTTGACTGGTTGGTTATAGATTAACTTTTTGTTTTTTGTAAATTTTCCGTGAAAATCGTTCAGTGAAACAATAAATTAATTCGATTCAACGCGCATCAGGTAGTATGAGCATTGATCCAGTTGCAAACAATCGCATGAATACAAGAGGGGGAATACTATCTACTCAAAGCTTACAACTCGCGCCCACTGGCTTTCCGCACGTGTTGTACAATATATTAGACACCGAAGAACAATCGATTATAACATGGACATCTTCGGGCCAGGCGTTCGGGATTCAAGACATGTCTGCATTTAGAACACAAGTACTTCCTAAACATTTCAAACACGATAAATTCAGCAGTTTTCAACGACAATTGAATCTTTATGGATTCCGAAAGGTACTTTGTTGCGTATTTTTCTATCATGGCATAGTATACAACTGCTTTAAAATAATTCATTATTTTTGTTTAATTCAGATGCCGCAATATTACTTATGTATATTTATGATATTTGACTTTCTCTGTAGAGTTCTTTACATTGCTAATACTTATTCAAGATAAGTACTTCACCCAAACTTTTAATACATAAATCTTGTGTATTTCCATTTTTTTTACAATCATTTGATTTCTTAAGAAAATGAAATGTCAACATCGTTGTGAGTTATGTGACATTATCACTGATGTTATTTCATAATCTGACTGAACTTTAATTGTTTAGCAATGATAATTAATGCAACCACGGGAGAGGACAACTTATTTATGCTCATTGCCTTTCATTGCAATTATGATTGAAAATTTTGTATACATTCTTACCAAAATATAAAATTCATTGAGTTTCAAATTGTTCTGATATTCGATCTCCCAATTTTTCAAATGAAGATCGTTCGCGGAAGAGAAGCTGGTGGATACATGCACCGAGATTTTCAAAGAGGAAGGCTAGACCTACTGAAAAATGTTCGCCGGGGGGTTATGCCCCCCTGCCCTGAAAAGTACGAGCGAAAAATCTACGGTAGTGGGGGTAGAGCAGAGGACAGTAGTGATAGCGATCCGGAGCTTACAGCGCCTCCTAGGGGGGCCACTACAGCAGCATCTTACGTGGCTAACCTCCTTCCTACCCCTGCAAATTCCACTGGCTCAAATGTGTCCATGGCAATGAGTACTAATGTGAGTAGTATTTATGAATTTGTAATATAGTTTTGAATTATAGTAGAATTTGAAGTTGAAATTCAGTAAACTTCAAATGCAATGGATTCAATTTTAAATTTTTTTCAGTGAAAATGGGTTTTACTGGGGGGGGGAGGAATTATGATGCAATTTTACTACTTTTTGTAGGCAACATCAATATTTTGTTTTTAAACAAATTTTAAAATTTCCTTGAATTCATATTACTGTAGACCCCTGATAGTATGCGAACAGTAGAAACTATGAGCTTAGATGCAGCAGCAGAGCAGTTACGGAGATTAAGCGCCACCAGAATGCCAATTTTTGTGCCACTAGTAACATCACATATTGATTCAAATTCGATGAACGGAATTGGCCAATGCAAAGAGGAGTATTTTAGAGGTAAAATCAATTTTTGCCTCTAGAATTATTTCAAGTAGAATAGTTACTGTTTGTTTTCGGGTTGCTTCTCTACATAAAAGCATTACGATACGTATTAGTGAAAAGCCATAGCACCTTTTAGCTGAGTCTTTAATTTTGAATTCTGGAGCTAGTTGGGCGAATTCTGTGAACTTGGGCATGGTAGAGTGTACCTCACTGTATGGTAGTGTTAAATATGATTTAGTTGACTCTGTAACGTCAATATATTTGTTGAAACAAGCTAGTGATGGTAAAATAATAAAAATTAACATCTATAAGAACATATCTCTAGTCTAAACAAAAATATAATTTTTTGGAGATATCAATCTATCTAAGTGTATAGAAAATCGGATGGTATCATTTAAAGTTATACCATCTGACCAATTTTCATCAACATTTAAACGGTTTTATTGAAATACTTTTTATAGAATGTATTTAAATCAGACTATTGTTGTAGTTAATGAATTTTAAAATTTAGATGAGCTTATGCAGAATATTCAATGTACCAGAGAATGAATTGGCTTGGAATAGCAACAACATTCAATGTTGAAACTCACGCTTAGAAGACTGAAAGAAGTCTATGTTCACATGCATTTTCAAAGTTCTTTGACATAGAGTATGCTATAGATTGCAAGATAATGTTTCTACAGTTATGTCGAATTAAGCCTGCTCTCTAAACTAAGTTACTTATATCAATTGATAAATATTTGTCTGCTTCTCTTTGCAGGGACCTTAGAAACTCTGGGGACAGATATGATAGGACAGGGAGGTGTGCCAGTGTCGGCTTGGCCTGGTTCTGTCAAACAAGAATCGAGTGAAGTCGATATGCATGTAGCGGTAAGGAAATATAAGTAACGCATAGATAGTCAGATATAATCTCATCCGCACAGCTTTAATCGATATTATACTATTTTTACAGTAGAATTGGGTTTTTTAGATTTCAATGCCCGTTTGAAAAGTACTGTTGTATCAAAGTCAAATCTAAATTTTGCGCTAACGACTGTATAAAATCCTAAGACTCTTTTTGTGATATTTTTTATTTCTTGAAAATTGAGTAAACTGTCATTACTGTTTTGAAATTATTTTTACCATGGTTCATAATGTATCTGTGATTTATTATTTACAGTGGAATTTGAAGTCGCGAAATATTGGCATTTTTTATTTTCTCTGTATAGCAAATTTTGCATCATATCCTTATTCGTTTGCAAAGCATTTATATTTAAAAATGTTTTCAATGGAAAAAACTCATTTGGGCTATTATTGTTGAAAATTTTTTACGTTTAAGTATTAAAAGGACCGTATAATTCTTAGCATTATTTTTGAAGAAACTCTTGATTTTTTTAAATGTGCTGCAGGATTTGAAAACGTATCATATTTTATTTGTTGAAGTTCTTTTTTTCCGTAAAGATGCAATATCTGTAATGCTAAGTTACTCTTTTGGCTATTCATCAAAAGTCACTTTCATTGATGCTTACAATATAACAAAAAGTGAAGGTGAGTATTTAAAATTGGCTAACCAAATGAAGCATATGATTTAGGGGTGCTAATGATGTAGCGGCATGAAAGCACTTTAGATTAAAAGTTGCACATGAGAAGCTTCAAATTTTAATATTACTGTGCAAATAGGGTAACTGCTGCTGTACTAAATTCAAATGTCTTCATTGCAGCAAGGGTGATGTCATAAGGAGGTCTAAACGAAATAAAGGCTGACGCTCTACTTTTAAAATTAAACAGTTTTGAACTGTTTTTTAATAGCATCATACGTTCGTGTACGTTGGTATGTGTTGTAAATGATAAAAAGTACTTTTTTCAATTTGCAGAGTCGCCGTAAATCTAGTATAAATGGAATGAAGAAGCTATTTCCAAGAGCCAGGTAAGTTAGAATGCATAGGCATTTTCTTGTGCTGCATATTTATCATTGAATATGATTTTTGCTGATACCTTTTTTACCTGATGTGATTCGTCATCGTGAATAGAGAATTTCGATAAGGCATTCCTGTTGGTTGATAGAGTTTTGGTAATACGGAAAACTTCTGAATATAACAAATCTGTCAAGACCACTAAATAAATTAGTTACATCCGAAAATCTGGAGCCGTACGTGTCACAATATGACTTTCGTTTACTCGCCTTAGATGAAATTTCTTAAAAAGCGATTCATTATGTTATATTCAAAGTTTATTTTGTTTTATTCAATTTATGTGTAAAATCTATTTTATGACAGATCTAATAGTAAGCTTCCTGCAATTGATTCAGTACTTGAAACTACCCGAAATGTTCCTCCCGTTAGCCAGTCTTTAGCCGCCCCAATATATAGGCAAGAATTCAACAATATTCCCCTACTACGCAACCATTTCTCCCTAGACAACCCCCGACAAGTCAGAGATACTACCCCCTTATCTCCCCCGTTAGTGACATCTGTCCCCTCGAAACGGAGTAGTTTTTGTGCCATGGTTGCCTCCCTCGAGCAGCAGTTACAGGTTAGAAAAAATATTTTTGACTGATTTTATAGAATCTCGATGAAAAATAAAATTTGTAGGGATAAATAAAATTTAATTTGGAACAAGAAGTAATTTGTCAGCACTTAACGTGACCTGATGCCAACATGATGATCTGCCTTATAAAATGTATAATTACATTCATAATGCAAAAATTGAATAATAGAACCTCCTAATATTCTGATTTTTTTTATTTTCCCAAGTATGCAAATTAATGTGAGAGACAATGTCGTAATTATCATTAAACTTAATTTTATGAGTCCTATTAATATATTCGTGTAGTTATTCTGAGATGGAAACGAATCTTTTAGATTGGTGAATTCAACTTTAAATATTTCCATGATTTATAAACCCCTTCAAAATCCTCATCTTTCTACATAAAAATCCAATATATAATTTGTATGATTCTCTTTACTTTAAAATAAATCTCAACATCTCACTTACCACTTTGACAAATAATTCATCAAATTTGTCTGAAGGATAAAAATTCAAAATTTTTTGAAAAATTATTGACAATAATTTATGTAGTATTTAAACTTAGCGTTTGTGTGCATTCGTAGGAGCAAGGAAATCGTACCCCAGTGGGAATGCCCACCCACGCCATATTCTCCCAACCCTCATTCACAGCCCAAATGCGAGAGTTTGCCAATGAACTACAAAATTCTGCTTGCGGGTTTGATGCAAAACAGGGGTTAGGCGACCGAGGTAGCCCTCTAGCTGGCCTTGAATTGCTGCACACTACAGCTGTACGTCGGCGCAGTAGTCTAACGGAATTATGTGCTGCTGCCCAGAGAAGAGGTAGTCTGACTGACCTCATGCAGGTAATATTTATTCCATTTATACATATATAAATAAATTAAACTCCTACTAGTACTCCATAAAGCAGTTGTAAAGTTTAGATATAACAAATCTATCTTTAACTAATGAATAAATTATTTATACCTGCAATTCATTTTATCCAGAAATCTGAAGCTGAACTCAGTACAACATAACTTTTTCGATTTTTTCTTAAGTCATGATTCATTAAAAGCGAATCTATTGTGCTGTGTGAAATTTGTAAGGAAACTTTAAAAAGTATTCGAAGAAATGCACTTCTAATCAAATTTATTTTTGTTTAATATTTTCCTCGAGCAGGGAATCATTCCCAATCAGGGTGAAATCAGGGGCAAAGTGGCAGGCAAAAAGAGGTCAAGAAGCAATATGGAGTCTGAAAATACGGGGTGCGTACCTACTCTACCAGGGCACCAATCTACTAATTATGAAGGGATGCTAGGGGCATCGTTACGCCCCTCAATCCTCAGTGCATTTTCTAATCTCAAAAACAACCAGGAGGATCGTACTGGTTTCATTGCACCTAGTAATAGTATTAGTCAGCCAATACAAATGCACGACTGGATGGATGGGTACTACCTTGATGATGCAGTTCGAGATCTTGAAAAAGATGACGATGCATATGAAGAAGGCAAAAATTTCCCAAATATATCACAGTCGAAGCTGAGGGCTAGCGTGTATGTACTACTCAGTGTCTTGAGTACGGCAGATGGAGAAATGGCTGCTGCAGGGGGGTCCAATAACGCTGCAGTCATGTCACCACTGAGGACCTATTCTCCCCCATCTGGGGTACACAGAGGCTCGATAGACTTGATAAACTCCTCTAATGGATATACTTTCTTCCCCCGAAATGATGGTGGAGGTCGAGAGACTGAAGAAAAATGGTAGTGCAATCCTCGGATTGCTAGTGCTCTAAGGTTTGTTTAGTTTACTTCTCTCTGGAGAGAATAATATACTTAATTATGCAACGCCATGCTAATTTTACCTAAATTAAGGTCAGTTGGCTATATTAGAGTTGAAGTGAAGTGGCCAAGAATGGCCGATTTGGTTTTTTCAAGCCAAGTTACCGGGAGAGGGGGGGATTCTGCTCAGTTGAGTAATTGAAAATTGGAAAATGACATTTTATATGGAAATTCATGGCGCATCTTCTTGTTTCTAGTACCTATGATATTTGTATCGAGTCGGGAAGGTGGATAGTTCTGAGGGGATTAAGATTTTTAATGGCAAGGGTTTAAGAGGGGGTGTGCATTTGTTTGTGGGTATTTTGACATTGTCTGCCACTAGCATTCGCTATAAATGAACTTAAGATTGTATTTATGTATTTCTGCTCAAGTTATTTTAATACTATTGCTTTTTTTAGTACTAGCTATTATGTAAAATGGTGCGAGCATTTTTCGAAACATTTCTTTGCTCTATGAATCATATATTTTCATGAGCAGTCAACATCTAGATCATTGTTTACCCGCAATATTAGTAAGACACTGATAGCATGATCTTTGTTAATAGCTAAAATAGATTGCATAGGACAAATGAACTATTTCTAGGATAGTACGAAGATGGAAGTAATCTTCTTGATACCAACATAATGCCCCATACACTCCAGTATATCACAGGTTTTAATCGAATTAGAATTGAATTGAGCTCAGTTGAATCAAATGAATCAAACTCAGTTGAATACAAGTTTTACTTTTAGAGGGTTACACGTATATTCGTGAGGACTGCAATGAAAATATTGAATCAAGTTTGTTTTAACAACCGTAATTATTAAATGTTTGGTCTAAAGTTAGGAAGTCCTTGCAAAAAGTGAACTGAACCACTTACGAGTAATGTCTGCATCTTATTCATAGTCTGATGCTAAAGCAATAAACTGATTATATGCATCACAATAAAAAAATGTATAGCGGTGTATGAAAATAATATGGACTTCAATATAAGCATATAAAAATATAGTATCAAATAATTGGTCGATTAATGTGCCACTCTAAAGATTTATGCAAAAATATGCATCAGTCTGATTTTCAATTTTTTGTATTGGATTGAATACAACATGGCTGTTATAAACTATACGATATAAAATGAACAGTTCCAAAATCTGATTTTCGCTTGACCAGGTTGGACGTACCCCTGCAATAATGTCAAGAAATTGTTTATTTAGAAGCAGATTTAATAAATCATTAGTTAGATAAGTAGTTTTACTTTATGGTATTTCAAACCAGCAGAGCCAAATACATATGGTCCAATTGCTTATTGGTTATTATGCAGAGTATTTTTTATCAGACATTAAAGCCCATCTAGTATTGCACTTCAAAGAACATCAACATAGTTTGCATGAACCCAAGGACACGTAGCTTTGCCTCACTCACACAAGTTCTAGCCTAGAAAGTTCTGGTACTACCTAGAAGGTTTATTATGTGTTGTCTCAATTATAAAATAATTTGTATCTAGTGAAATATTGTAGTGGAAAAATTTCAAATGACTTCATGATTCTAACAATTACAAAAAGCTCAAATATGGCAGTATCTCTACATGAAGAGATCAGTTCAACTATGCCTGTATTTTGTAGTTTTAATTAAATTATACATTGCTCTTGTGGTAACATTAATAACCAGAAATCTTAATTTTTAATTTTGTTTTTATAGTAGCACAAACTTATAAACAGGAATTCATTTGTGAGCAAATTATGTTAAAGGGTCGAGTGTTGGCATAAAATTGCTAGGAATTGTTAAATTAAAGTCTTCGCATGTAAATAGTAGTCAAGGACAACAAAAAACCCAAAGTAACACACGCAACTGTTAGAAATTAACTTCCTAAAGAGTTAATTCACTTTATTGCTGCGTACATGCTTCAAGAAGATTCGTATAACTGTACAGTTCAAGAAGATTTGTACAATTCATGGAGAGTCACAATTCAAGTTCAAGGAGAGTCATGTATTCTTTTGTATATTGTCATGTTGATAGAGTGTCCTCACTTCTATTAACACAAGTCAGTAAATGCAATGTGCATGTTTCATTCTTGTTCATTGTATTTTGCATTCCTGACAGCAACCAAAAATATATTAATTTCTTTTCATATATTGCCAAGAATGAACTTTGTTTATACAATACCACTAAAGAGAACACACTTAAGAGACCACACATTCAGAAAATGCACATTCAGGATGAATGAAATCAATGGAATTGCAGCTCCACAACAGATCACATGGCAAAACAAATCAAATCCTGACAAAACCCTGGAATCCATTTGCATGAGGCAAGTCCTTTAACTAGACTTTAAGTGACCTATGAAATGAGTTTAATAGCCAGGTTAAATAAAATAGCAACTCAAAGCTTTGAACAAATAAAAAATCAAGCAAAAAAACTTCTGGTAAACTAAATCTTTCAAAAACGATGTGGCAAAGTACATTTATTTTGCAACTTTGTCAATATTTTGGACTGGCATACTGGCCTTATACAGTTATAGTCTGATTTTAGATAAGATAGGTAATGCTTCCAAATGTTACTTTTTACATCCCAAATGTGCTGGCTGTTTTTAATCATATCTGAAAACATTCACACAAAGTGATGTGCATAACTGTTCTATTTGCTGTGCCAAGTTCTTGTTTTGGTTTTTTATCGTTCAAATTTTTTTCATTAGCTCTCATAGAGATCCTTTCAAACCTAAATGTAAACTGCATGAGTTGTTTTAGAACAATGAATTATAACTTGTTTTTTTCTGAAGTTTTTTAAATTTGATATTTAATGGATGTATTTACATTCAGATGGATGCATTGTAGAAAATTTTTGTTTTTCAATTTCAAAATTTTAATACAAGTAGCCATATATTTATACTTTTACTTTGTCAAATTATAGCTTTTGAAATTAAACTATCACCAATAATTTGCAATTATAAACACCAGTACCACAGAACGTACATATATTGATTGATTGCATAGGTTAATAAATAAGTGCATGTTTTAAGTATGTATATTGCCTGCTCTTCATATGCACTCATATTTCCTTTCTTGGATATATGCAGGCATACCTAAATTTTCTAGATGTAATTTTTGAGATTTTAAGGAATTTTTATTTAAGATTCAACTAGTGATTTAATATTTTATTTGCAAAAATGGAAAACCCAATAAACAAAAGCAGATTTTTCTGGAAATAAGCCTGATGAGTCCCATTTCATGAACTCTCTGGAGAAGCTTGGCAGGAGAGCAAAGGGGGGTATAATATGCCCATTTGTATCTACAATCTACTCCTTTTAGATGCATGCAAGTTGTTTCCTATGGATTGGTGATATTCTACTCTTGGCAAGTTGATAATAATCAAAAATAGGTAAAAGTTAGCATTATATACTTACTTTTAAAATCTATTATAGAATATATAAATAAATGCACACACACATATATGCATATATTTTAAATACTGGGGTGTTTAGTTTTTGGTTTTGGACCCAATTTTGAAAATGATTGAGTTCTAAAAAGATGTCAAGTGCATATAATTTGCTTTGTATTGTAATAAAATGCATCATAACAAAAATATAATTTAGATATGAGAAAAATTTATCTTACAGTTAAATATCTCAAAGTTTGGGTCATAGGTAACTTGAGTTTTCTCTCATTTGAATACAGCTTGTTGTAGGAATTTAGCTTGTGCAACACATTTTCAGTAACCAAAAATATTCATATAATTTTTATTGAAAGTTTTCATTTCCAGGTAGTAATTGTAGCACATAATATTGCAATATAATTTGTACCTTCATTTCAAAAATGGCATAATTTACTATTTATGACCTGCAGACTTGTTAAGATGGAAGAAGGATGATACAGTAATACAATATAATACTTGTACTTATGCTAGGGAGTAAGACCAATGTACGGCTGAGGTCAGACAACAAATACAAAAAGATTTAATGAAATGTAGAAGTTTTATTGAACTTGGAAGAATGAACATTAACACAGACTGAACAAGTAGACATGTTCTCGTTAGCTCCTGCAGTATACCCTCTTGAAGTGCCCATAAAATTGGCTCTCCGCTGAATCTTACTGAATCTTGCTGCATCTTTTGCTTCATAAATAAATGTTATTATTCCCATTGGTAAGCTTGTGACAGTTCTAGAATTATCTAAGGAATTCAAAGAAATTGTCCTTGGCAGAAATAAAGCAGAGTAATTAATAATAAGGCCGATTCAAGCGGAATTATAGCCTTGAAGACAACTCTGGAATCATATCCAGTCAGTTGAAGTGGAGTTTGAAGACAGTAAAGAAGAGTTTTAAGGGAGCATGATGAAAATGGAATGATTCTTTTGTCGGTTGAACTGGTTGAAGAAAATAATCCAGGAAGTTTCCAATTAACCGTAAGAAAGATAACACGCGGCAAATTGTAGAGATGTAGAACAAAGGAGTCTATAAAGGATTGTTACAAAGGTGTTGACAAAGAGGGTTTGGTGTTTAAGGCGCAAATAGGGTAAAAGTCGCAACTAGGTAAAAGAGTAGAAAATGTGAGAAGAGGTGTAGGCAAACATAGATGAACATTAGTGAGCATAGTTGAGCAGTAATATCATAACAATTTAAACAGATAGCAGGACTGGCAAGTATCCTGACAAGACTATATGATTTATACATTGAAACTGTGTTGTATAACCATATTTCAATTCTAATGTGATCTCTATATGATTACATATAAAGTTGACTTGCTGGTATTGACTAATGCTTTTATGTTACAGTTTGGTAACACTTTCTTTTCAAGTTCAGAAATCATATACATTTTATATAAATACGTATGTAGATATCAGCTTGTTCAATTCAGATATTTCTATGTTAAAACAGTGTCATGCAAAGTATGGATTTTCTTAGTACTGTAATGTAATGCTAGCTAAAACTCAAATTAGATAATTTCACACAAAAAGTTTAAAATTAATGTAATGACAGGTAATAATTGTCATCACTCCATTTGAATTTAAAGGTGCACATTGGGAATTGCTTTTGGTAACTATGATTTGTATTATTAGACAATTATGCAAAATGCTGACACTTAAATTGTTACTTTTCATTGTCAAATATCTATAATTATATGGTACTACTTCTTCTTGATTGTTTAATACTTCTTATGATGCAAAGTAGTTTTTCTCATCAGTTCATCAAATTTAAATATTGGAGAAATCTTCATAAAAAGTTATCCTTTCGATAATTATTATTATCATTATATCATTGCTTGTAATAATCTATATTTTAAGAGTATTTGTAATTTTATTGTTAGCATTAGAGGCACCCCTTTGTTTCTCCTCTACTACACAGAGTGTACAGTTCTCATTATGTCTGTTTGTGGTAATGGGATCTAGTCAAATGAATCTAGGACTATTTCTTAAAGTCTTCCAATACATGATTTTGAGCAATGTGACTCTAGAGCATATACAATCTAACTTTCATGGACCAAACCCAAAAAATTTGTCCCAAGCAGGTTCTATAAGATGATATTTTACTAATACATTATCATTCAAAATATTTTTCAATAACTACAATTTAAAATGTGTGATGCATTGATCTCATATTCATGACATATTTGTATGCTAAAATCATGGATGGTTACAAATGCTATTATTGACATTTTCAATTGTAAATTACTAACTTGTTAAGTTTCATTGAGTTCAAGTGCATGGTTATAGCATCTGACACTACCTGTGACATATTTTCAGATATTTCTGAAAGTGTGTAATTTATATTTGTAATTCAAAAAGATTAGACCATTATATGTGATTAAAGCTCCCTAAACAACATTGCAGATTCTTCCAAGTATGAAGGATGAGATTTGTCAAATTATTGAAAGTGAGTTGAGCTGTGACTTATTGTCCTTTGTCGACAAATCATATTTCAAATTTTATTCTACAGTTCATACACTTTTTTACAACTATTTGTAAAACTTTGTGCATTCCTATGAATGAAACCATCAAGTTAATTATCTTGGTGATAAATTCATCACATGTCAAAATTTACCTTCTATTGTGAAAGACAAACATCAGCACTACTAAACTGAAATTTTTTACATATTGTAGATATCATCAACATGTCCCAATTTTAGCCTCTTCTTTAATTTTACTATAATTCTCATTAATTTACTTTTTATATGTCTATGGCAACATGATTGTTTTAGAACTTGGTAATATGATGCTGCAACTTGAGTTATTTGCTGAGATTAACAAAGAGATAAAAATAAAAGAAAGCAAAGATGATGCAAAGTAGGGCAAATAAAAAGAAACACAATGAAAGAGCATATATTAAACTCAAGAAAATAAATAAAAAATTATTCAGCAGATTTGATTTCAAAGCCTAATTGTTAACAAGACAAACAAATACAGAACAGAACAGAATGAAACAGAACATGATAAAATGAAAGAGAACAGGAGCTGTAAGTATATAGTTGATTATCAAGACTAGAGTATGAGACCACTAAGGCTATTTGCATGATCAGAAATGAATCTTTTAATCAGTTTATGTTATAGTTCAAGTTCAACAATGATTTGCTATATATTACTATTCAAACTCAAAGATAACTTATCTGTTTTTGAAATAATCGTATTCAATCGATTTTAGTCTTTATTGGATACAGTAATCCTAACAGTGAATTACATCTCATGATTACTATAATTTAAACTTTAGATGATAATGTAATAGAATCTAAAGCTGTGACAAATGGGAATTTTCCGGAAGACCACCATTTATATATAATTGACCAAGTTTAAGTTTGCATACGAGTGAATGAGAGAACTTAAAATTACCATAGTTTTGAAATTGTAAATAAGTGAAAATAAAATATTTGAAAGATATTAAAATACTCTTTCTGTTGCTGGTATATAATGTCAATTATAGTTATATATCTGACGTCAAAGCTGTATGACAGAGTATACAATGTAGAGAAGTATCTTTGAATGTACACATAGAAGGCTACCAATCCGGTTCTTATTTAATGCAATACTTGTGGGTTCTCATTGCTAGAATTGGAGTGGAGTCAGATATAGATATAAACTTTGTCATTGCATCTCTTGAGATAGAAGGAGTGGATTGTACACACAGCCCATGTGGAACTTTGCAGTACTTAATTGACAATGTATTGTACTCAAGTAAAAAGCTCATATGCATTTGCAATAGCAAGTATGCATCTAACAAAGCCTAGTTCAATGGGTCAGACGTATTATGAAGTTGAATTTTTTAGGGCTGAAATAATTTGACAAGTTAATTACTTTGGAAGTTATTTTTTAAAGGTCTAGGATGCGTGTACAATGATAAAAATTTACGAATTTACGAATTTACGAATTTAACTTGCGAACAATTCATTTCCTGAATATCCGTTCTATATATCCGTTTCAAGTTTCGTGTCCATCGATGAAGACATGAACAGAATACAATCTCTTTTTTGGGGACAGAAAAACAGTTTGCGCAGCTTTGTTTAAGTGCTATAGTTAAAATAAAGCACTCACCATTTTAAAACATGGTAAAGTTAGACGTAAGCTGCATGCGACATATGTCGAAAAATGACTTTAGGGTGCTGACCGCGGTTGAGGTAGGACTGGCTCTTCTTTTTTCATCGCTAAATTTTTTGAACAATTACATATTTCTAATACGAAATAGATGGGAATGAAAAATCATGATCTTGTCCCTGTTGATCTCATTGTAAGCATTGCAAAACTTCGTAACGGTGGAGTTCATCGAATTATTACCACATTACACGCCTTTAAATTAATTGCACACGACCGATCGACATATGATGGCTACAGGTTCTTTGCGCCATGAATTTTATTTGATAAAAATCAAACGGCTCTGATTGTGACTAGTCGCTTACTGCCTATATTTTTAATTAATATTGATTGGCTGACTTAATTTTTTTTCAAGGTTGACTTTTTCCGGTTATGATATCCTTGCTTTGCGGGTGCTACTTGTTCGTGGCCATATCAATGCAGTTGGAAACAAGGTAATGTGCATTTTTGCTAACATTATGGGCAATTGCTTGCATAATAAAATTTTATAAATATAGCTGTTTAAATAAATGAGAGCATAGAAAGATTCAGATATAAGTATTCCACATAATGAATGGTTTGAAACGTATATCCAAACGTATACGCTTGTTTGCTGACCAATGAAATATTCCGTACCAATTTTAATGAACTTTAACAAGTGTTTGTGCATCATTACATCCAACACTTATTTGTGTTAAGGCTTGACAATTCCCTTATATTTTTACAAATTACTTTAAATTAGATTTCATGTCTCTAAGGAAGAAATATTTTTTATAACACGGTTTTTAAAATGAATATTTCAAGGTTGGATGCGGAAAAGAAAGTGATATATATGTTGCACAAACCAAAGATGGCGATGAAGTAGTACTAAAAATGCATAGATTGGGTCGCACGTGCTTCAGGTGTGTCTACCTGAAAATAATTTTGAAGTCTATCAATTACCTATCCATCCTTGAATTATGCCTTCAATGGAAGTAGCTATACATGTTTTAATCTACCTTTATATACTATTGTAAATATAGTGTAAAATAATATAATATGAGTCATTTTCTGTGTTTCTTTATTTTCAGGGCTGTGAAGCAAAAGAGAGACTATCTACGGGGCAGAAGTAGTGCCAGCTGGTTATATATGAGCAGGTTAATTAAAATTTTTCATTACTAATGTCTATTCTTTTCTGAGTTAACAATATATCTTTTTCAAAATTTTTTTGGATTTCAACCACCTGATAGCATAAAATCAACGAATTTTTTTTAACTTGTCATTATTAATTATTTATTATGACTGGGAATTTATATGACGAATTGTTTAATTTCTCGTACACATTGATGTTAGGATTAATGAACAAATCTGCTATATCCGCATATACGTGCACATTTTGTAGTATACATGCATTTTCTGTTTTTTTAGAAATAATACCAAAAAATAATAATCCTATGTGCTTTTAGTCCTTCTATGTTTATGATGTAGCTCATCTCTTTTAAGATTTTATTGTAATTTAATAACCTCTGTTAAGTACTGCTGCTTGTCCAAGCCTGACTTAACTAATGTAACTTTTCTTGTTCCTCTCAAGTAATCGCACTTTAAATTATTCATACTGGAAGTTGGTCCAAATGCAATTAATTTCGAGGGGATTGGATTGACTAACAATAATTTCATCTACGAGCAGGTTGAGTGCTTTAAAGGAATTTGCTTTTATGAAAGCTTTGCATTCAAATGGATATCCGACTCCTTTGCCTATAGATCATAACAGACATGTTGTTCTCATGAGTATTGCAAAGGTATGCATATAAAAGAATTATTGTTCAGTAAGAAACTATAGTTCATTTGGACCTTTCGGATTATGCAAATAGATAATTATTACTTTTTTGTATTTTGGTCTTGTGGATTGTCCATTGGCATTATTTTTCCAAAATTGCATTGAGAGGACAATAAAAAGCAAACCGTATTTTCATGCGGTTTCATGATATCTTTATCAATATATTTCATTTTATTTTATATAATATAAATGTAGATAATGATCACTATCTAAATGTGTGCAGCGTTCACTGTACATGGGTCATACATATGATGTTATTTCCAAATTTGGCCTTTCAGCAAAAATGAATTGAATCGTCATTATAGTGTATGTTTTCCTTTCAAATCTCCTTTTTCTGACCAATTTTTGTAATTGAAAGTTAAATTTAATTGTAAAATCATAATTTAAAGACGCACTCAGGTAATAGTTCATTGAGTTGAATCTTAATGTATTTATTTTTGTTAACAGGGCAATCCAATGTACCAATTGCGAGCTGGTGCAATAAGGGACCCAGAAAGTGTATACCACACATGCATAAGTCTGATTGTGCGATTGGCACGTCAAGGACTGATTCACTGTGATTTCAATGAATTCAATCTTATGCTTTATATAGATCCTGAAACAAGTGAAAAAGTGCGTTTATAATCAATCTTACCTTTACGAAATTTTTATAAAGCACTAAAATACAACTAAAATAATCAAGGTAAAACCTAGCAATATGATCAATGGTTAGAATTATAATTCTTTCAGTGCTGATGAAAACATGCCAAGAAAGCTCATTTATGCTATTTTATTATGTACTTATGTTGATTGAGACTGATTTTTTCAGTGGAGTTTAGGATTGTACTATTTATGGGTGCAGAAATTGTAAAGTTGTTTTTAAATCTTAGCTGCATTTAGAGGTGAAAGCCAAAAATATAGCTGAATTAATGAATATAGATTTTAGAATAATGACAGGTGTGCTATCGAAATCGCAGTGCCTCAAATTTATATTATATTATAGAAACGCGAAAAATGTCTTTTTTGTTTAATTTTTTAAATTAGGAAATAACTCTAATCGATTTTCCTCAAATGATTAGTATCCGACACCAAAATGCAGAGGAAATGTTTAATAGGGATGTTCAATGTATCGTCAAGTTTTTTTCAATGAAAATGAAGTGGATGCCACCTTCTGAGCTTATTCCGAGGTACACACATATGTATATGTTTGTAATATCTGAAATCTGACATTTATATAGCAATCTTTTTATATAGCGAATTTTCTTTCAACAAATTTTCGTTCTTAAAGAATAAATGTAAAAGTCTTATTGTTCCAAGTGCAGCTTCTGATTTTCATATTGATTAATTATTCAGTGGTCTAAACTGGTTCGTTATCTTTCAAGGTGACTGCATTTGCATATATATATATATATATATATTTATTGATACAATTTGTATGGGAGACTCTATCAAAGCAATCAGTTGATGCACTAGTCCATTATATCTCCATAATTCGACAGATAACGTCAATGGATAAATTTTTTTGAATCGGTTAGGCTATACACACTTTCATCGTTGAAGTGCAAAATAAACTGTTCAATTTTTTAATCTTCTCGAACCTTGCGGAAATTATCATGAAACTTTAATTTCTAGACAAATTGATCTCATTGCGAGCTGAAAATTCATTAAAGCATATGTTGGCCCTTTCAAATCCTCATTGATTAGTGATGCATTTATTGTTATCAAAATCTTTCATCGTTAGTGGCCTTACATCATCACCTTAGGTACAACTTACATGCTGACATTTATATCTATTTCTACATAAATTTACTCTGTCTATTTCATTTGTATGAATATTCCAAATTAAGATATGGATCAGCACTTAAGTTTAGTTGCAAATAAAAAAATTCATCACCCTTTTTATTTTGCATAAATAACGCCTAAAATTTTGAGTTTGATTTATCCTATAGTTTTAGTAGCATATTGAAAACTTTAGAAGAACGCTTGGATCATGCTGTGCATGCATCTGGATTCAGCGAAAAGGAAGATGACGAATTGATAAGGTACATACTCATAGCGCAAGACCTGCCTTCCTTAGAAGGCATCATTATCTCTTTACAATAATTTCATTAGTGCAACTTCTAAATTGTACATGAATCTGGTTTCTGATTTTTATAGTCAATGAAGTTAGAAGTCTTCATATCTAGAACAAAGTTGCTACTTTAAGGAATTATTGAAAAAGCCCAGTCTAAGTATATATGCTGGTATATTTAACATTTTTTTTTATCATAAACCCTGTATTGACTTATAGTGCGTAGTATTAAGAGAATGAATGTCATAATATACATTGCATATAAATGTTTATAATATTTAAGATTGAAAAATTAAAAAAAAACTTTCGAAAAAAAATAGGTAGAAAATTAATCCAGAAATTGAGAGGCGAAATTTATTGTTTCTGTAACATGTTCCATGAATTTGTTGCCAATGGTGTGGTGCGTTATGACAGATTTGTGTACAATTCTGATCTAAAATATTTCTTTCTTTAGATTTATTGAAGAGGAGGCTGAGGAGTCTAGCAGTGATGGGAGTGATTCGGAAGATAATTCTTCTGATCATATTGAAGTAGTACCTCAACAAATTTCAAATAGTAATATTGATTTCCAAGTAATAGCAGATAATACTACTATTGACAAAAATGTGGATCTTGATAGTGTTCCTAACGATAGTACTACTCACAGTTATATCGAATTTAAAAATTCTAATGAAACCATTGAATCAAGTAGCCAATCGGATAACGATGAACATCCTGATGCATCCTCATTGGCTGAAGATCTGCAGAGTAATCTAACCATGACTGAGCACGTAGAAAGGTCAATTCACAAAAAGGCACTAAAGCAAGAGCTGAATAAACGAAATTCGTCCGGAAAGCAGCAGTCGAGAAATTGCCAGAAGCAAAGGTTTAGAGGAAAAGTTTTGCGCAAAGGCCAGGATTTTTAAATATAAACTTTTGTATTTTTTCCCTAAATTTGAAATATTTCAATCTGTAATATTTTACTGGTGATGGTAGCAAAATAAATTGTACATGTGTACATTTGCTTGTATTTTTTCAATTCGTTCCTTTTTTATTGATAATAGTTACTAAACACATAATAAATAAACCCATCGGGGAAAGCCTGTGTTGCTGGGTACAATTAATTGGTCAAAAAAAATTAATTTGTGAAATCGTCTTAGAAAAATATGCGAATTGCTAGTGGTTAATTTTTCATTGATGCATATGATAACAAACAGCTCTTTCTATATTAAAAACATATTTTAGCACTCTTTAACAATGTCCAAGTAGTTTAAATAACTATTCATCGTTTGTATTTTATGGCACTACTTGCACTGCATAAATTGCCATTTTTATGAATGCTTTTCAATTTGGTAATGTAAAATGTATATTGATTGCTAGATGTTGCAATATTGTTCCTTTGTTAGAGCATTTCTAAACTGTATCAAATTTTTACTCTGCTTTTTAATTGGCATTGAAAAAACAATTTTGTTCACCATTTCATGCACATCGGTTGGGAGACAAATCATGAATCAATTTCAAACTGGCCCATATCTCATTGGTTGTCTTCTTCTCTCTAGCATGAGACCCATGTATGCCGTTAACATTGTTCATCAGCATTAAATTTAAGGTAAATATTTTTTACACAGCAATTGAGTTGCATGATGTTCGCTTGTCCCTCTTGCCTCAATTATTTTCAGAGATACCTATTTCATTGCCTTTGAAATCTTCTAAACTTTAGTTGGTGGGGTCACCACAACATCCTCACTCTAAGATAGACAAAACCTATCTATCTTCTATCTTTCTAAAATCAGGTAAGGGATATGTAAAGATGCGACAGCATTCAATCCTTACTACAGTAGGATAAGACATTAATAATATTATGTAGGAATTTCATTGTGCTGGCGGTTGGTTACACTGTAAAATGTGAACTGTTCTTGTTGAAAAATTTTTTAATGCAACTTCTATTGCCAAATAAAAATTCTGGACCTCTTTGGGAAGTTTATTAGATTTGGTTTGTAAGTTTGTGGTGGTAGTGATAACATTTTTTTTGTGTTCTTCAAAATCTATTTTGGAAATGTTTTTATTAATCTCTTTTGTAATTTTGTAGCTTTTTTTAAATAAACAAAATTGTAATCTCAAGATAGAATAACTCAAGCTGTTAACTTAAATAAATCAATTGTATGCAAAACAATGAGAAATGTGATAGTGATGACTTGATCAGGCTTAATCTTACCTTATTTACATAATATCACAAGTGCATCATGAAAGAAATGCATATTTATTGCAATCTATTGTCAAGACTTGTTAAGAAAGGGAAAAGGGTCAAGAAACAAGATTGGAATAAGGAAGATGAATTACAGCAATAGAAGGAACAAGAGAAATAATGAAATACAAGTTTATTGACTTATATGTATATGTTTGTGTGTTTCC